>JAZEWT010000015.1:10898365-10920889 GCA_036362905.1 Mordacia mordax | reverse complement strand
GGAGTAGCGAGCATACGCAGCCATCATGGTCGCCCTCTCACTCAAGATCTGCGTCCGCCACTGCAACGTGGTGAAGACGATGCAGTTCGAGCCATCCACCGTCGTGTACGACGCGTGCCGCATCATCCGCGAGCGCGTCCCTGAAGCACAGGATGGCCAGCGTGAGTATCCGCCGCCCGCACGCTCATCCGCTCGCTCGCTCGCTCGCCCGCTTGCTCGCTTACCCGCTCTCTCAAACCAATCGCTCACTTGTGGTCTCATTCTGTCGGTGGCTTTCTTGGTTGCTTGCTCGATGGTTGACCCACTTGCTGAACCCCGAACTCTTCTATTTACTTGCTTAGCTGTTTGCTCGCTAGCACTCTAAATATCTCAGTCTTACGCCCTCATCCCTTTACTTGCTTCTGTTACTATTTCATCGCTCATTCCTTAACTTGCACCGTTATGCAGGCTCTCACTCACCCGATCGTTCACTTGCGTAATCAATCAGGTACCCACCTAATCAGCCGCTCATTCACTCAGTGGCTGTCTCCCATGCACCCACCCACCTGCTCACTCCATTTAGTCATTCGCTAAATCATTCCATTGCTTATTTATCCACCCATTTCATCACTTATGCTCTCGATACCCCTACATATGCATTTGCTTGCACACTCGGTCATTCACTTGCTTGTTTAATCGTCATTCACCCACCCATCTAGCATTTTGCTTACCATTGTGGTAAGTTGTACACCCATTGGCTTAAGTACTCACCCACTTCATTACCAATCCACCCACTCAGCCACCCACCAAATTGACCACTTCACATCCACGATGTTGAATAATGTTGCAGCCAGAGGGCATTCCTGTCGTACTCCAAGGTGAACATGAAATGGCTCTGACTCACGACCACGTAGGTTTACTTCGCCTGGCCAACCCTCATGAAGGTCCTTAATGATCGTGAGTAGAGATTTAGGGACCCGAAAAGCTTGAACAACAACCCACAGCCATGGCCTATTAATGCTATTGTAGGCCTTAACCAGGTCAATAAAGGAAAGATAAAGGTCCTATTGGAATTCCCCACACCTCCGCTGCAGCAGCCGGACAGAAAATATGGCATCTGTGCAGGACTGCCCTGGCCTAAAACCACATTGGGGTTTCACAAATGTCTCCTCAGCATGCCAGGCAAGGCGATATAGTATATAATCCTTGCCAGGACCTTTCCCGGCTGCACTACACATCCACTGAAATACATGCTCACTCACCGACTCGCACACCGTTTCTCAAAATCACCGGCTCACCGACTCATCCACTCACTCGCCAGATGACTGACTCAGTCGTCCGTCCAGCGGTGCGTGTTTGGCTTCGCGATGAGGAAGTCCGTCAACACGGACCACTTGTGTTCACAGCCACTGACTACGGGCTCTTCTTGTCGGATGAGGACTCAAAGAAGGGCATCTGGCTGGAATCCGGACGGAGTCTCGACTACTACATGCTGAGAGATGGCGTAAGCATGATGTGGCATCCGTGGCACACGCAACCACACGCAACCACACAAGTCCCCCACGTAGCAAAGCGATTCGTATACATTATGCAAGTTCGAGCAGCTGTGAGACACATGGACAGATTGTAGACAGATGTTTCTTTTAATTACAGCAGCAAGTATCCAGTGGGCTTGAAAGCTCTAGATGTGGGATTCCTGCGACACGACAAACATCCAAACTGATTAACGAACAACATGTAATGATGTAGGTTTTCACGGCTCGATGCATGATGATTGCTTCGAAAAGCTGCTCTCTCGGGACAGCCGTGTCGATCGCTCCCTCCTCTCCTCGCGACGTTTCGCCTCACACGTTGGAGGCATCCTCAACACATAAAACCTCAGGGCAAATAAACGGACTTGCAGCAACGATATATACGCAAGTGAAACTCGAACCAAAATGATGAAAATAAAGAGTAATACACAAAATTGTGCAATGAAATAAACTCACAAAACTAACTTCTACAAAAGTGAAACCCCAATACATGGACAAATAGCTGGGGGATCTGCCGAAACACAGGTCTAACTCAGATGAGAAGACAGTTTTCATTAGTTTTGTTGATCATAGAGACGAAAGATGTTTGATGAGACTGCAAACCATGATGGGTACTTCTACTTGATGCTGTGACTCTTTAACAACTGTTTTGCTGTGTGTGTCATGTTGGAGTCAACATTCTTGCATGAGCTAATTTGTGGCAGTACTGAGACACAATCGCCCTAATAAGGGCATTATTATTGGTCACATGTGTCGGACTGTGTGACCTTAAAAAAAAAACACACGTAAGTATTCTCAGCATCCAGCAAGCCAATTAAAGTTTGTTTTTTTATGATTGCAGTGGATTTTTGTTCATCTTCTGTTCTCTTAAACGAAACGTGAAAGAACCCTACTGTAGTGAAACATTTGCAATGGAAGACAAATGCCACAGATGCGTACTGTAAGTACATTAACCAAATAAAATACCCGTCGATTTTCTTCACAGTGGATAATGAAGATCCCATCAAAGTTTAATCAAGCAGAGTAAGCCGTGTGTGCCAGTATGACGCTCCAAATTTGGACAATTTGCAAATTGATTAATTGGGTAAAACCACATAAGGCAACATCGATCTAGTCATAGACTACTCCCATCTGTTAAACTGCACGGCCATCAGGGCAACATTGCTGCCATGGTATTGGCATGGATGCCGAATTCCAAGATATATATTTATTTATACATACCGGGGCGTCTCCGCTTTGCATGTCCCACTCTGATGACGGTCTCCCCATCGCCTCTTCCGCCTGCTGCCCTGTTTTCCTATCTCTTGCCACGCCATCTCCCCTGTCTTCCTGTCTCCCCACCACCCCATCGCTCCGTCTCTCCGCCACCCCGTCTACCCGTCTCCTCGCCGCTCCGTCCCCTCGTCTCATCATCTCCTCACCACCCCGCCCCTTCCGCTCTGCAGGATCTGCTGGAGTACCGCAAGAAGCAGCGGCCCCTCAAGGTGCGCATGCTGGACGGCACCATCAAGACGGCCATGGTGGACGACTCCAAGACCGTGGGTGATATGCTGCTCGCTGTCTGCGCCAGGATCGGTGCGTTTCCTTGCAGTTACAATAAACACTGGAGTTTTCTGAACATTTTTCATAACTATGGAAATCTATGGTATGCGCTAGTCGTATAACGGCACATTTATTTACAGGGGAAAGTCAATTTTTGCGCTGTGGATGCACGCCTTGAATCTCACCTGTAAGGATGGATTATGTTCGGTTGGTCTCGGCGGTGCGTGCGTTTAATTCACGAGAGCGCTGCGGCTATTAGGAGGATGCTGCAGTGCACCAGAGTGAGCAACAATGGAATGGAATGATAATTGCGTTCCGTAGCTGTTCTTTTGGGAAAGCCGCATCGAGCGTCCCTGCTGCCTCCTTCGTGACGTTTGCGTCTCCAACGTGGGAGCTGAAACTTCGTGAAGGAGGGGGAAGGCAGAAGAAACGTTCGACGTGGCTATCCCGAAAGAACAGCTATGGAAAGCAGTTCTCATGCATCAACCCTACATCAGTACAAGATTGAAGTATGTTGTAATCGGTACAATGTAATAATTCACTACCCCAATGATTTGATTCATAGTCACAATTCGAGTCTCATTCTTACTGGCTTGTCTTTATCCATTTTAGTTTTGCTTTAAGTTGTTTTTTTTATCATTTGTGCAGCCTGTTCAATTGGTCATATTTTATTTGCATATTACTTAAGTAAACCATAAGGTATTGATTCTCAGCAGCACGTTTGTGATGGGTTCATCTTGAGTTTAACATTGATATCAATCGATGAACCACGACATTGTTTAAATGTAAAGTGATTCAGCAGTGGGGAAGCAGTCAGGGAGGGTGAACGGTGGCACTTCATGTAATTAAGAACTGTGGGCTGAGGGGTCCTGGGTTGTGGTGATCACAGTTGTGGGTGGTAGTTGTCAGACGTGTGGATTTTGGCGACAGCCACCCTGCATGCCAAGTCTCATAGAGCGACTAATCTTACAATAGGGCAACAGGCAGTGGCTGTACAGTGGTAACATCTGCGTCTCACAGAATGAAAGTTCTACCCAAGGTGGTTCGATTCCTTGTTCTGACGCCTTTCTGTATGGAGTTTGTGTGTTCTTCTCTGGTTCTGCATGGGCTTCCTCCGGGTTCTCTGCTTTCCTCCCACAACAAAAACATAACACTCGTTACTTTATTTCCCGTTTGCTTCGCACCACTGAGTCAGTCATTCTCTCTCAGAATGAATGCCTTCTCAAATTAAACGAATATGTGCCACGTATTGTAAAAAGCGTTTATTATTATTACAATATCTATATGTCCTGGTCGTTTACACTACAGCAAAGTTCGGTAAGATAAATAGCATTAGTTGATAAATGTTATGCCTCTTTTACAGGCTGCTACTGGGTGACACCTTTCCTCGTGCCCCGTTAGTCGCAAGGATTGTTTTGCTATACTTCACTACACTGATCAGTTGGTCCATTTCCAGTTTTGATGGCACGCACAACTGAGGTCAGCTGTGACCAATAATTGAAATCACATGCCCATGTTCACAGAGCAACGCACCAAGCCGGACACACAGATGCTTCACCCACCTTTTCATGGAGGCATCATTATATATTCGATGAGACTGCCTGAATGGTTCCTATCAGCATGTAGCTGTTTAAAGCAACCTGGGACAACAAGCTAATTGTGAGGGCGGCACGGTGGCCCAGTGGTTAGCGCTGTCGCCTCACAGCAAAAAGGTCCCGGGTTCGAATCTCTCGGCTCGGGTGCCTTTCTGTGTGGAGTTTGCATGCTCTCCCCGTGTCCGCTTGGGTTTTCGCCGGGCACTCCGGTTTCCTCCCACAGTCCAAAAGCATGCTGCTGCATAGGTTAATTGGCTCGCAGGCTAAATTGCCCCGCAGTGCCCAGTGATGGACTGGCGTCCCATCGTGGGTGTATCCCTGCCTTGCGCCCTGTGTCTGCCGGGATAGGCTCCGGCTCACCGTGACCCTGTATAGGACTAAGCGGTTTCAGACAATGAGATGAGATTATTAAGTGATACACAATCGTTTCTCCCTTCACACCACTTTAATTAATTCTGCACGGATATCTTTGGAGGATTAGGAGTTCACAATAAGTCTATGCTTCAAGGACAAACATTGACGACCGGATCCGTTTATTAAACACAGTATTTGTGTCAATGAAATCCATTTTTTTTTGGGTCAGGTCACGTAAAAAATTATAGATTATAAAATAGTGTCGTTAAAACCCTCCACCACCCGACACGGCCAATCAGCAAGACCCCACAATATTTTTTCAAAAAATGTAAAATATTGTGGGGTCGCTTTTCAACACACCGGTGTGCTGAGATAGTAAAGGAATTGGCGCGTTTTCTGTTCAACGTGACAACCCCTTGCTGATTGGCCGTGTCGGGTGGTGGAGGGTTAAACAACACTATTTTATAATCTATACTTTTTTACGTGACCTGACCCAAAAAATGTATTTCATTGATAATATTGGTCACGAAAGCCTTCGAATTAAAGTATATGTTTCATTTGCGCTCGTGCGTGGCATCGCTTGCCTTCCCCGCACCCGGAAGGCATCACCAACTACGAGGAGTATTCGCTGGTGCGAGAGGTGGCGGAGGAGAAGGCGATGGATGGCACGGGGACGCTGAAGAAGGACCGCTCGCTCCTGCGTGACGAGAAGAAGATGGAGAAGCTCAAGCAGAAGCTCCACACCGATGATGACAGTGAGACCACGCCGCCGTCGCTTCTTGCCCGGGATTTTCTCGCGTAAACGCACAGGCAACCCTCGCCTGTTGTAATATCGTCCGTTCGTTATTCATTCGTTCATCATCGATACCCGCTTAATCCTGTATAGAGTCACGAGGCCTCTACCTAGAGTGGGGGACCAATCCATCGCAGGGCATCGGGGGACAATTTAGTCAGCAGGCCAGTTAACCTTGTTAGCAGCGTGTCTTTGCACTGTGGGAGGAAACCGGAGTATCCAGCAAAAACCAACACGGACACGGGGAGAACATACAAATTTCACACAGATAGGCACATTTTTCTCGCATAAACAATTCACAAATTAAGTCGTTTACAGCTCTATCGATGTGAGGGTAATTTTTTTGTTAGAAAGTATAAATGGATAAAATTGAACGTATAAAGTCAGCAAATTAATCATCACAATATGCATGCAGATTACATATTGTGATGATTAATGTAAACGTGAGCATTAAGCCCGTTACAGCCTTGATTCGTCCCTGCACGTGTGCAGCGTTACGCACTGAGCCTCCCAGCTACTTGCTAAATTGGGTCATATGCCTACTATTCACAAGGGAACAACAAGCTTTGCCGCACGTAATTAGCATCTGCATATATATCGCATTGGAATAATTCAGCCCTTCATTCAGGCCCACACCTGGGGAATAGTTTATCATTGGCACCGTTGTTTCTCAGTAGACGTTAGTTTTGTGCTGGTTGTAAGCACCGCTCCGACATGACCCTGGCGACGCGTGACCTCTGTCCCCCTCCCGTCCGCCCCACGTGCAGTGAACTGGCTGGACCACGGGCGCACGCTGCGCGAGCAGGGCGTAGAGGACAGCGAGACTCTGCTGCTGCGGCGCAAGTTCTTCTACTCGGACCAAAACGTGGACTCGCGTGACCCCGTGCAGCTCAATCTGCTCTACGTGCAGGTGCAGGCGCCGGCCGGGGAGCGGAGTGCCCCAGTGGGCAGCGCCCCGTTCTCTCTGCTGGCACTGTGGCGCTCGGCGCTGCCGCTCTGTGAAATAGTGCTCTGACCATTCCGCAGCCCTGATCACTACCAGCGCTTATAATAATACCGCCGCCACCGGCATCGCGATGTTGCCGATTTAAACGGCTGATTTCCAGATTGAACTGGGTTGGCCCAGTTGCTCCCCCATTGCTTCTGGGAGCACAATTTTACAGCCGGATGCCCTTCCTGATGCCAACCCCCTTCAGTCGGAAGGTCTTCTGATCGTTATTTCTGGAACCTCCGCTCCACAGACCTGTTCACCAAGGGATACCCTAGCAGGAGTGCTTAACTCCAGGTGACAATCCCCTTGGGTTCATTGGAACACGCAAACCCATCTGCCGCAACATGATTGCGGTCCATGGCGGGAGGGGGGTGGATATCGCTGCTACCACCATTATAGCAATTGCCAATAACCGTACCAGTACCATGAGCACCACTATCGCTCAACCATAGCACCACTACCATTCATACCACGGCTACACCACTTCCAGCACTGCCATCACCATTTCCACTGCCTCCAGCACTCTGAACCAATGATGTACTCTATGTGCATTGTACAACAGTAATTCTTACATTCGATGTGTCTATGAATGGCTAATGACTGAGTGCATTTCCCACCCCTCGTGATTACTCGTGCAGCAATCGCTATCCGCACGACTGTTACCACCAATCTAATTAACACCCGACAATCAAAACCATGGAGACAACAATCTACGTTCCTTTCAGCCTCAGTGCTACGTTAAGTCACACAGACAATAGACGTCTCAATGGAGTCTTGAAATCGCTGAGGATCCATGCCTTGTGTTCCTTCTCTCTGCAGGCTCGGGATGACATCCTCAACGGTTCGCACCCCGTGTCCTTTGAGATGGCGTGCGAGTTTGCCGGATACCAAGCTCAGATCCAGTTTGGGCCCCACAACGAGGTCAAACACAAACCGGGATTTCTTGAGTGAGTGGCACTCGAATCGCTTCACGCGTTCACGCTCACCCGCCCGTGAGCGTTCATTGTGTCGCAGGAAATCGCGCATCTAGGAGCTTACAAAGCTCACTGGGGACTTTCGGCCGTAATACTAAAAATCCGTCTATTAGCTTCTCTGGCATCGTATAACCTTGTAAGAGTTGTTTAAAAATGAATCTCACTTAATAATGTTTGTAAAACCAAATAAAAAAAAGTCTGAACATCAACGCTAATAAATGTGCAGTAATCTTTATATCCTGGTATAACCTATAAATATGCCATACATATTTTATAGCAGTATGGCTGCAATAAAACGTCTTTATAAAATGCTTTCTCCTTTTACAGCTTGAAGGAGTTCTTGCCCAAAGAGTATGTGAAGCAGCGAGGAGCAGAAAAAAGGCTTTTTCAGGTGCCAGGAGAACTCTGCTTTCAGCATTTTCCATCGATGACACACGGTTGTAAAAATTCGTGCACTTGCCGCATTTATGTAGTGAAGAAGCCGTATTTGTGTGCGTGTGTGTCCCTTTCGTTTGCTCTCGGAACGTGGCTCAGGAGCACAAGAAGTGCGAATCGATGACAGAGATTGAGGCCAAAGTGCTCTACGTCCGTCAGGCGCGATCACTGAAAACCTACGGCGTGTCCTTCTTCCTTGTCAAGGTCTGGTTGCGCGGCCACGCCACCACCCCTCGCTCTCAACTCAACGTGCTGGCAGACTAGCGTTCGCTAGTTCTGTTTCAGTAGTCTCGGCTGAACAATGCTCTCGTTTTTCCCGTCCCCTCGTCAGGAAAAGATGAAGGGCAAGAACAAGCTGGTGCCACGGCTGTTCGGCATCACCAAGGAGTCAGTGATGCGCGTGGATGAGAAGACCAAGGAGGTGATACAGGAGTGGCCGCTGACGACGGTCAAACGTTGGGCCGCATCGCCCAAGAGCTTCACCTTGGTGAGAACGTGTGCTGCCTCGGCCGTCCGTCGTCCTACGACCCACTCTGCACAGTCCCCTCTGCTTGTGATCTGACCGATACGCGGCGAAACCGCGATCGTTGCCACTGTGACGGCGCCTTCTCTCCCGGATGCGCGCGGTGCGTCTCGTTATCCGGGGCTAAATTATTCCTGTGCTCGCCTGTGTGGAATTGTCAATTGCTTTTGAGCCCACATCAGTCACAGCGGGGATCACTGCGTTTATATTTCACATTGATTCCATCTCCCCCACAGGATTTTGGGGATTACAGTGATGGCTACTATTCCGTGCAGACGACAGAAGGGGAGCAGATTGCTCAGCTTATCGCCGGCTACATCGACATCATCCTCAAGAAGGTATCCTGCGCGGCACGCGGGCTGGAACTGTAGCGGATGAGCCGCATTCGGATTTCGTTTCGCGACAGACAACAACATGACATCCGATACAGCGGTCTCTTCCACGTCACCGCCCTGCCCTCCTCCCATCCTGCATTCCCACTCCCTATTTCGTCTGCAGAAAAAAAGCAAGGATCGCTTTGGAACAGAGGGGGACGAAGAATCGACAATGCTGGAGGACTCGGTCTCCCCGAAAAAGTGCGTGATTTCATATTTTTGTGGTCATTTAGCATCGGGTGTTTGCTCACAATGCCTACCACAGGCTGTATGAATTGCACAAGCAAGTGTATATACAGCCAAGTTATTGATTCCAAGAAGGGATGACCTGGCTTCAAGATTATCCTAAATTTCCTCTTTCAAAGCAGCCACTTGTGGGATTTCACCACGTGCATTCACTTACACGTTTATTTGTTTATACCCCTATTGCCATCGGTTATCATTTTTGTTCATCCTCCGCAGAGCCCCCCTCGAGGGTCTTTGATGCGTGGGGGAGAGGGTGGGACTTCGATTTATTCCTTTTCAACCGTCGGTCATTGCCCCATGATATTCTTTGTGTGATTAGCGTACGACGCAAGACAGCACAACTCCCCTTCGTGGGCGTAAGTGATCCTGGCAATATCGGCTCGAAACCAGGGTGCAGGCTCGTGACCGCAGTTTTCAATTGCATATCTGGTGCGTCCTGATTTCATTCCGCTCCTCGGGGGGAGGGGGGGGGAGGGGGACTTGGGTTGTTAGCGGCGACCTTGGAGGGTTATTGAGCGAGCGCCGCTCCTTTTCACGGCGACAAATAAATTTGATCTCCCCTCGGGCCACCTTGTAGCCAAGCACAACCAAATTGAGTGCAAACACCAATTTGAGGACAGGCCGTCTGCGCGGTCTGGAGGGACCACTCCGGCACCGTTGACGCAGGCCGTGCTGCCGCACCACGTCGCTCGTTGAGAGAGAGAGAGATCGCAGCTGGTGAAGTCTCTTGGGTGGCAGCTCATTGGCACGCGTGCGTATGCGTATGCGTGGGGGGCGGTGGCTGGCAAAAAGCCACGAGGTGGAGGGGCGTTGCAATGGCTGTCTGGCAAAACAACCCCCTCCTCGTGGTGCCAGTGGGTAACGCTGTGATGGCTGCTCCCACAGTTTTCACGGTGGCCAAGGGGGCTCTTGATGGGTGTGGAGGGCTGGTAACCCCCCTACCTTCAATTTAATAACCGAAATAGCACGTGCAGTTAAAGAAAAGCTTAAGTTTGTGCCGAGGTTCTGGAGGGACAGGTGCTTATGACTTCTCCTGGCCAAACCCCATTTGGCGGAGCCAGGAGACGGCTCCAACCCCCGAGGTTCCTCCAAAAACAACAAAAGCCACTGCGTGTGGCCGCGTGGAATGTTCGAAAGCTCGTTGCGAAGGAGAGGTTGCCACTCCTCTGTCGGGAGCTGGACCGGTAGCGCCTGGACCTCTGTGGGATATAGGAGATCCAGTGGACTAGTTCTGTCTCCAGTGAGCAGGAGGGGTAGATAGTCCTCCATTCAGGACAAGAAACTGCCAAGCAATAGAGAGTGGCTCTTCTTCTTAATAAAATAATTGAAGGGAGTGTGGGAATGTGGTAGTGAGGTGTGGGAACCTGTGAGTCCCAGGCTACTGTGGGCTTGCTCCCTATAAATGGGAGGCGAGGGATGCTGGTGGTGGTGGTGGCTTACGCTTCCACTGAAGATGAACATCAGTGGAGCTGATGCAGGCAAGGCCAATGAGTCAGATGCATTCTATGACCTGTCCCAGGTGTTGGCTTAAGTGGCCCCTCGGGATAGGATCATCCTGCAGGTGACTTTAATGCCCGAGTGGGTCATGATGCAGACACCTGGCCTGGAGTGATTGGAAAGCATGGGCCAGATCAGCTCAACAACGGTCGGAGGCTGCTAGACTTCTGTGCAGCTCATGGGCTCGTAATAACTAATACGCTGTTCCGTCATCGGCGCATCCACACAGCATCTTGGGTGCATGCCGGTTCCAAGCAAGACTACATATTGGCGGGCTCATGTCCTTGACACCAGGACCTACCAAGGAGCTGATCTGACCTCTGACCATCGATTTGTCATCTCTAAGATCTGCCTGCCATTCTTCCACAGCAGTGGTGGGTGCCCACCAAGGACCCCTTTCAAACCCAAAGTGGCCCGGTCTCGACTAGCTGATGAAAGCTGTAAAAGAGAATTTCATCATTGTTTGTAGGTGGGGCTGACATCGTCCCCCACTCCTCGCAATGCCAAGGGTAAATAGGTGAGATTTAGGGCTGTGGCTTATGCAGCTGGAATGGCTGCACTGGGTACACAGTCCAGACCTCCCCAGAAACCCTGGTTGACGTAGAAGGTGTTCAAGCTAGCCGAGAGAAAACAGCAGACCCACTCCCACCGCCTGCAACATCCTACACCTGAAAACAAGGAGGTTTACCGCAGCCTTCACTCAGAGGTTCAGAGAGCTGTGCGGCGTTGCAAGGATGAGTGGTGGTCGCGGGCTGCTGAGGAGATGGAGTCTGCCTCGGTAGCCCGTGATCAAAAATCACTCTTTAATTCCAGCAAAAGATTGACTTGCAACGCTACACCGATTACCCTTCTTAAAGGGGAAAATGGTTATCCAATCTCTGACCCCCAGGAACAAGTTTGTTGATATGCAGAGCATTTCTGTAAGGTCATGGGGTTAGGGACCCCCCCCCCCAGATCCGATAACACCATGGTACAACATGGGGGTAACCCTGCTGGGGCTGTGGTACCACAGATAATGGAAGAAGTAACCACACCCTTTCAGTGACTGGCAGCGATGCCACCTGTAGAGGAAGTGCGTAAGGCGATGCAGAGCCTGAGACCAGGAAAAGGCAGAGAAGTATCTTCCAAGTGAAATGCTGAGGGAAGGTGGTGCTTGTCTGCAGACTGCCCTGTATGACATCACTTAAACCATCTGGAGCACAGGAAGGGTCCCGCAAGAATGGAAGGATGACTTAGTGGTGCCCCTCTTTAAGAAAGGGGACTGCACCAATTATAATAACTACAGGGGCATCTCGCTCCTTATTGTGCCGGGAAAGGCTCTGGCAAGGATCATTCAACATCGCCTTGATAGGCACGCTGAGAGGCTTGCGGAACCCCAATGTGGTTTCAGGCTGGGGCAGTCTTGCACAGATGCCATATTCTCTGTCTGGTTGCTACAGCAGAGAAATAAGGAATTCCAACAGAACCTGCATCTCTACTTTATTGACCTGGTCAAGGCCTAAGATACCTCAGTAGACCAGGGCTGTGGATTGTTCTTCGTGCTTTCGGGATCCCTGACACCCTGCTCACCATCATTAAAGACCTTCATGAGTGTGGGCATGCCCGGGTTAAGCTACGTGGTCGGGAGTCAGAGCCTTTCCCTGTTCACATTTGGGTGCGACAGGAATGCCCTCTGACTCCTACATTATTCAACATCTTTTTTGACCATGTAGTTCGAGAGGCTTGCCATGGATGTTCCAGAAGAATTTCAATCTGGTACAGGTACAGTGGGAGGCTGATTGATGCCCGGGTGCGATCAAGGGATGGCTCCCTATTGGCCAACCATGTTATCTATGCCGATTATTTGGTGATTGCTGCTCATTCTGAGGAGGAGTTGGGGGCTCTGCTGTTGAACCTGGAGATTGCCACAAAGAGGTGGGGTCTTACCATCAGTTCCACTAAAACAAAGCACCTGTCTGGGTATTTAGTTCCACCGAATACTCCACCTCCTCAGCTCTCCATGAGTGATGGGGCAGTTGTGGAGACAGGCAGTGTGCTTATGGCCGGTTCTGGTTTGACAACGGAGGTCTCACTCCGAATCAGTTGGGCAGCATTATCGTTTCATCGGCTACGTAACGCTGTGTGGAAGCTGCCTGGCCTGTCGCTCCACATGAAGCTTCGGATCTTCTCAGCTGCGGTCATGCCATCTCTGCTCTATGCTCGTGAAACGTGGACCCCCCTGGCAGAACATCTTTTTGGCTGGCCTGCCTACGATCCATCCAGGGTTTAACTGGCCAGGTTAGATTGTGTGAGGAGCTCACAAATTCTCGAAAGATCTGGACAAAGTCCCTTTGGTGAGCTCCTCCAGCAGGCGAAGCTGCGGTGGCTGGGTCATGTAGCCCACATGCCCAGCCACCGCATGCCCAAGGATTTGCTGTTTGACCGGATAGAGGGGGATGAATGGGCTAGAGAAGAGATGGACTGATGTGGCACAGAAGGACGTGGCGCTGAGTGGACTTGCTGAAGACTGGTACCAGCGGTGTTAAGATCGACCTCTGTGGAGGAAGATTGTGAAGGCTCTACGGGGCAGTTGGAGGCAGTCGCCCTCCAACAACAATGAAGGGCGGAGGAGCGATGCTCACAACAACGAGCGGAGCATCGGGTGGCTAAAACACAGCAAGTTGGCACAGTAGGGAGCATAGGTGGTGCATCTGCCAGTCACCTCAGTCAGGCAACCCGTAACACCTGGGTTAGTCCCGTGACTTCCTGTCAGCAAGCCTTCGACACTTCACGTGGCTTAAAAGTGTGTATGGCCTGACACAGGCGCCGTGGTGACGTTCCCGCCACTTAGTGGCAAATGGCGGTTGTTGTGTGGAGTGGTGGCTCAGCGGATACAACGTGCTGGGCTACGAACCTGGTGACCCGAATTCCAAATCCCACACGCGGCCAACATCAGTGACTGTATTCTGAACCTGTCCTGGGCCTCCCTTAGGTCGACTCAGCTTCAAATAAGTACCTCGTGCCATGTGTAAACATTTCAGTCGGGAGACAGAGGCAGCCGGACGTGGTGCTGGTCACCCACCTCCTCTTGTCCCATGTTGACCTTCATAGGTGCTCGCTAACAGCACTTGATCTTACAGTCTGTTAATGTTATGCGGGGGATCTTTGTATTTAAATATATATGCACCACATATCCCGTGCACAATTAGAAACTAGAAACTATATTGTGATTGTGTTTGATTCGTGGGATTATCTATGGTGATGGTTGATTCACGAGTGGGTAGTTATTAGAACGAGTGTGTGCACGTTAAGTGGAGCTTGCACACCCATTGGAGGTGACATGTGCAGTGTAATTAATGCCAGAGCACATTTCAAGTATATTATTGTTTTTATTAGGAAATAATATTTTTATGTCTTTCTGTGCGGAATTTACATCTGCTCTCCTAGGCCGCGTGGGTTTTTGTCAGGTAGTCCGGTTTCCTACCACCGTCCAAGGACACATTGCTGCCGCGGTTAATTGGCCCACTGAGTAAATATCCCCCAGTGCCCTGCGATGGACTAGCGTCATATCATGGGTATAGCTCCACCCGCCTTGCAGCCTCTGTCTGCTGGGATACCATGCGGCCCTCCGCGACACTCTTCAGGATTAAGCGGGTATTGATATTGATGACGGGCGGCGCGGTGGCCCAGTGGTTAGCGCTGTCACCTAACAACAAGGAGGTCCCGGGTTCGAATCTCTCGGCTCGGGTGCCTTTCTGTGTGGAGTTTGCATGCTCTCCCCATGTCCGCGTGGGTTTTCGCCGAGCACTCCGGTTTCCTCCCACAGTCCAAAAAGCATGCTGCTGCATAGGTTGATTGGTTCGCAGGCTAAATTGCCCCACAGTGCCCGGCGATGGACTGGCGTCCCATCGCCGGTATATCCTTGCCTTACGCCCTGTGTCTGCCGGAATAGGCTCCGACTTCACCGTGACCCTGTATAGGACTAAGCGGTTTCAGACAATGAGATGAGATGAGATGATATTGACGACGGCGCTTTGCGTCGTTTCGGTTTGAGTCGTGTTTTCCTGGAGCCCGAGGCCTGATGCAAACTGGCGGCGTTGCTCAGGCGTCCATTTGTACGTGCGTGCGCGCGCGCGCGCGGGTGGGTGCGCGCAGATCCACCGTCATTCAGACGAACTGCAACCCCATGGGCAAGGTGGAGCATGGCTCGGTGGCACTGCCCGCAGTCATGCGCGGCATCGGCGGGCCCGAAAGCCTGGGTCGCGGCATGATGCCCAGCGCTCAGCAAGTCATCACCAGCGGGCAGATGCACCGCGGGCACCTACCGCCCATGGTGAGCCCGGCGTCCCAGTCGGTGGGAAGGTTGCCCGTATGCTGCCTGCCAGGAGGCATCTTTTCCCAACATCTTTTTCCCAAACGTTATTATTATTGATATCATGTCACGAGACAGTATTTATTTGGAACTCTTGAAGAGCACTCCATCGATCTATATGAGGGAACTACTTACGAGATCCGGTTAATTGATATCGTTTATCCACACCCCTTTGCACACAGATATTTTATGGGTATTTTTGCCAATACAAAGGTGTTAAAAACAGAAGAAGTTTTACCATTTCTGGCAATTATATCGAGTGTAAATGTCATAAAACACCAAATAGACATCTTTCGCGAAGTGTTCACAGTTTGCTGAGAATTAGGCTCAAGGCTCTTAAGAAAGCCATGTCCAGTGTAGGCCAATCAGTTTCAAGGACAATGCATATATTATCAAAGCTTTTTATTTGCATATTTTGCCACAAGTATGTGTGTTTTTTGCAAACGGAACACTTTGTGAAAGGTGTCTTTTTGGTGTTTTGGGATCTTAATACCTGTATAAAAAGAATGTTGTTTATATGCCGTTCAGATGTTGTTGTTGACATGCCGTTCTCTCCGTAGCTCTGTGCAGGACTTTGTGACCCTCAGGTGAAAAGCACTCTGGAAGTACAATTATTATTATTATAATCACCAGAAATGGTGAAACCTCTCTTCTTTTTCACAGAGAGATCATTGCATCTCAGCCAAGCTAGTGTTTTATGTCCCTCACAATCTTCATATTATACAAATTTGGCAAAATAGCATTTTGATTGTCATGGGCAGTTTCTTCCGATCGTTAATGATGCTGAGAGCATCGATTTGCTACACTGGAGAAACCCCAGTTTAATAACTGGCGACTGAAACCTTATTTCGAACCCAGAATGTCCAAGCTGCCTGGCTCAGCGCTGTAACTTCTGAGCCACTTCCTTCACTGCGACCCACTTGTACCGATGCCAACGCGCGTGTCCTTTTTGTCTTCCCATTTCCTCACAGTCGACGAATCAGCAAGCGCTGATGGGCACCATCACGTCGAGCATGCAGGCCGTGCAGGATGCCAGCGCCTGCCTGTATGAAATGGACGCGCTGCCCCCGCTCGGCAATGACACGGTCAGGGATCGCCCGTGACACGGCTGAGGGAGGAGGAGTGGGAGGAGCGGGCTGGGGATTGGCATAGGGGTGAGGGAGCGGCAATAGTGATTCCTGGAAAACGCGGTGCTGTGCACGCATCATTGAGAGTCGCTGTCGAGATGTCGCTCGGTGGCGCGGTCTCTTTAGGCTTTGACTTGATTTTTACTTTGTTCTTGTACGAAGTGCAGATAGCTTTGGAGCATGCCATCAGCCTCTTCATTTTGGGCAGTATGCGTTTGATGGCTGTGATGCTTTGAACCCATGACCTCAACTTCCTTTGTCTTCACCCCACTGGCCATCCCTGCAGGCGTCTGTGGCCTGGCGTCAGAACAAGATGGATGAGGCCAAGCATGAGATCCACTCACAAGTGGATGCCATAAATGCCAGCACCGCCTCCTGTATCAACCTCACATCTGGTCAGCGTTTACCCTTCCCTACGCACGACCCTTAACATCTCCGTGGCCTGGTCTGGCTATCGTGCTACCCATGGACTTGTCGGTTCATCTTTTACATTTGCTGAAAACAAAACCTATCTCAGTACAAAACACACACTAGTGGCGATTTGACCTTTTTCTGTAAAATTTGCCAAGAACTGGCTTTCAGCCAACGTAAACATTAGACCCACTACAGCACCTGTTTAAATGCCATTTAGTGCAATGACTCTACTGATACGTGTGTTGTTGGTTTTTTTCTTTTTTTGTTTTAACGTAAATTTTCTCAATCAATATGTTCGTCACAAATGTAGTGCTCAAGTGCCACCTCCAATGTTGCCACCGCTGTTCAATTCCACATCTGCCGCCTCCGCAACCAAGAAATCTAATTTTACCCGTTAATTTTAGTTTTGGTTAAAAGCAACATACCCGCCACGCGGGAGATCTTGTTTGAAGCTTCTAACACGTTCTTCTAACTTCATGAAAAAGATGGCAGCGTGATTAAGATGGTTGATAGTCGTGCAAAAGTGGGAATTTAAAGTTAAAATAGTTTGACAGTTAAATAACGTTTATCAGTCAGTGGAAAGCAAAGTTGAGTAGGTCATAAAAGCCTTGTTGTGGTGCAGATCAATTTACGATTTTTGAAGGATTCACTCCAATACCCTCAGTGCGGATGTACATATGTACAACCCCTGCTCCGTTATATATAGACGTCTGTCCTCTTCCCCCTGCGCATCTCCCGCGCCACCGTCTCCTCCACCGTCGCAGGCGACGCGGCCGACACCGACTACACGGCGGTAGGCTGCGCCGTGGTGACGATCTCGTCGAACCTGACCGAGATGTCGCGTGGCGTCCGCCTGCTCGCGGCTCTCACCGAGGAGGAGGGCGGCGACGGCCGGGCGCTGCTGCAAGCGGCGCGCGGACTCATCGACTGCATCTCCGACCTGCTCAAAACCGTGCAGCCCTCGTCCACGGAGGTAAATAGATACGCGATCATTGTTACAGCAGAAAGTACCCAGTGAGCTTGCAAGCGCTAGATTCGGGATTCCTGCGACACAACAAACGTTTGGACTGACCAACGTAGCAATGTATAAAGAAGGTAGGCCCACGCCACTGCTGTTGTTGCCAGTTTGAACGAACACTGTCCAGGTTGACCCAGGTTGGCCAGTTGCACACCATTGGTAGGGGTTTTGAGCAGAATTTTACGGTGGAATCCCCTTTCTCATGCCAACCACCTTGAGGCTGTCAATCTCGGGGAGGCCTAGAACTGGTGCAGATAATCGTCACTGGTGGTGGGTCACCATGGGGGCAATCGAACTCTCGTCGGTGGGTGCATAGTACAGCTCGATAACCACTTGCCTATTGCTCCCCTCTCGTCCACATAAACACCGGCACTTCTCTGTGCCCTGCAAACCTGCAGACATCAGTCAAGGAGCGTGCAATAGCTACATTTTATTGTTCTTTACAAGCGATTGTGTGCTCGGCTAAGGTTTTGTTGCCCACCTGTGGGGCATTGGTGAGTGACTGGCGAGTCAGGCGCAATGCTGCGCACGGAAGTGAGTGTTCGGTGAGTCAGTGCAGAGAGTACGGCCTCAGTGCATTGCATGCGTGGCGGTAGCGAGTGATCGGTTCCTGGCGCGCGAGCGATGAGCGATTGGCGTGCCGTGGGTGGTGTGCGCAGCCTCGCCAGGCCGTGCTGACGGCCGCCAGCAACGTTGGCCAGTCGAGCAACGATCTCCTCAAGCAGATCGGCCAGCAAGGCGTGGACCAGCAGTTCCAGGTTTTTCACCCGTGACAAGCAGACACTCGCGCACTGCACGTACCAATGTTACTAACTTACTGACGATGGACGCAGTACAGATTCACAGATTGTCTGCTGACAACATCACAGATTCACTTGCTGAGACGAAATCACATTCATCATTTATGAGAAAATCGTTGATCAACTGCCCTTGACCAAATCACTCTCAATGCTTTTGAACTCATCAGATTTGGCAGAAAAGCAAGGTTGAGCCTCGTTAATTTGAGTCTTGAGGTTTATTTGAAGTTTTTATACCAGTGGTCCCACTTATCTAGTTTCCTGGTTATTTTCCACAGGAGGTTCATGCTGCATGAGCACAGTAACAAAAACATCCACATTGCATAGGACGAGTGCGGGGTCATTGTTAATGCTTGGATCGCAGATTGTGAATCCCAGGTGTAATAGGCTTGGGGCTGTAGGGTGGCCCAGCGTGGGCGATAGTGATGGGCTAGGTCCATATATAGATTTAATGAATTGGGTCTGACTTTGAAATGAGTCTTGAAACAGGGAAGCTTCCAGCCATCATCACTTGCTCTCACCTTTAGTGTGTGTCTCTTATTTTTACATTTTACTTCTTCGTATACTATACATAGTGTAAGTGTTTTTTATTTGCAGGATTAAAACGTCTTTAAATTTGCATGTAGCAAAAAAAAATGTAGTGCCTTACATTTTTTACAATATCGAACAGAATTGTATTTTTTTCTTCAGTGTTCTTTGCGTATTTTTAACTCACATTATCTAATCTGCTCTAAAATAAGGGCCATTTCCCTGCCCAAAAATATATTTTTACTAATATGTAACTATTTGACTTACAATACAGTGTGTGATAATGACGATAACATTGGTGTATAATTTCGTCAAACGTTCTGTCCGTTATAGTATATTTTTTCCGTAACACCTAATTGCAGTCGAAATGTTAATAAAACGCTGTCTGCCCATGCCTGCTTGACGTTGCGTTTGCTCGCCCGCCTGCCATCCCATTGGGAAGACCTTTTGTAACATGGGTCCCTGCACTTTGGCGGGCAATTCCCCACGCAATACCGCCTTGAGCTAAAATAAAGACAAACAAATGAAACTGTTAAAGATGGTGACATGCACGCTCACTGCCCCTCGCCCCCATCACTGCCACCACCGTGTCCGCTCCGCCTGTTCCACCTCCTCCCTGTGCCTCCAGGACGTGTTGAACCAGCTGGCCAAAGCGGTCGCCAACGCGGCCGCCGGCCTGGTGCTCAAGGCCAAGACGGTCGCCCAGAAGGCGGACGACCAGGCCCTGCACAACCAAGTGATCGCCGCGGCGACGCAGTGTGCACTGTCCACGTCCCAGCTCGTCGCCTGCACCAAGGTGCCGTCACCGCCGTCACCTTGTGCCAGTCGCCAGCAAGGGCCACTCTCACCAGTCCCTACTAGTGGTCCTTGCAACCCGTTCTTGAAATCGTTCACATTGGCTTTTTCTTATCACCAGCCCCAGTGACCACTCCCCGTCACTCGTCTTTGCACCGCTAGTCACCAGTGCCCGACGGTCAGTCCGGTCTCAAGTTATTTTGATCAGGTACAGCAGCCAGTCCTTGGATGCTAATCCTCACGTATCCTGTAGCTAAAGCTCAGAGCAAGCGACCGGTAACAGGGTAACTTTGCAACGGGTGGAGCTGTCGTACTGATGGAGCAACTCCCCTGCGTTGCGCAGGTGGTGGGCCCCACCATGGACTCGCCCGTGTGCCAAGAGCAGCTAATGGAGTCTGGGAAGCTGGTGGCGCGTGCCGTCGAGGGCTGCGTGCGCTCGTCCCAGGAGGCCACCAAGGACGACGAGCTGCTCCGCCAGGTCGGGGGCGCTGCCGGCGCTGTCACACAGGCTCTCAACGCGCTGCTGCAGCACGTTAAGCTGCTGGCGTCGGGCGGCTACGGCATGGGCCAGTATGATCGTGCCACCGACACCATCCTCACTGCCACCGAAAGCATCTTCAGCTCCACCGGCGATGCAGGTGTCTACCCAGCGCACCCAGCCACCCACTCTGACACCCAGTTGATCATCCCACCCGTCCGCCTACTCAGCCACTCACTCAGCTGCTCACCTGGCCACCCATCACACCCAATCACACCCAACCTTCCTGTCCGCTGCACCATGATGCCCTATCGGTGCTGCCAGCACCACCGGGTGGTGAAGCTGGGCGTGACGCTGCTCCAGCAGGTTACGGCGTGAACCTAAGCGCTCCTGTTTTGTTTCAGTGAGTTTGTGTCACTTTGCAGAGAGGTACCGATTCACCATTGACGGACACAATTATTTAAATGTAGATAATTATTTCAGCCCCATGGTGCATCTTTACGGTTACGAATTTGTGTAAAATAGGTGATGAAACCATTACTTATCAATGACTGCTTTCATCATCATCAGCCATGGTCCACTGCTGGATGTAGTTTTCAGTTACTAGATCATAATAGGGGGTTTTACGTGGCACTTGATTGGGTGTTTTGTTGATTTTCTTTTCGGTGGCAGGTGAAATGGTGAAGCAGGCTCGGCTGCTGGCCCAAGCCACGTCGGACCTGATCAACTCGATAAAGGTGGACGCGGAGGCCGAAGGGGACCAGGAGAATTCGCGCAAACTCCTCGCTGCCGCCAAGTACCTCGCTGACGCCACCGCCAAGATGGTCGAGGCCGCCAAGGTCAGAATGTTGATTTTCTTCATCAAAATGACAAGCTAGAGCATAGTCACTTGAGTGAAGGTTATAGTGAACATTATTGTTTTTGATGGGCGGCACGGTGGCCCAGTGGGTAGCGCTGTCGCCTCACAGCCAGAAGGTCCCTGCTTCCAATCTCGGCTCGGGTGCCTTTCTGTTTGGAGTTTGCAAGTACTACCCGAATCCACGTGGGATTTTGCCGGGCACTCTGGTTTCCTCCCACAGTCCAGAAAACATGCTGCTGCATAGGTTAATTGGCTTGTAGAATAAATTGCCCGCAGTGCCCGTGATGGACTGGCATCCCATCGTGGATATATCTCTGCCTTGTGCTCTGTGTCTGCCGGGATGGGCTCTGGCTCACCGCGACCCTGTACAGGACCAAGTAGTTTCTGACGATGAGATGAGATTCTTTTTGATGTGAGTTTTTAAACGTTTTTAGTTTTTTTAGAAACATTTTGTTGCATTGTTATAAAATCTTAGGACTTCTTTTAATCCATAGATAATGCAAATAATAGATCCTTCCACCAGAGCGCATGTTAGCCGTGCTACGCCACTTTTAAGAGTGACAACATTTTCACACCCGTTCCGTGCATCTCGGTGTAACCGACATCTGTTTTTCTCCTTGCGATTCCCCTTGGTAGGGAGCGGCAGCGAATCCAGAGAGCGAGGAGCAGCAGCGGCGGCTGCAGGAGGCGGCGGAAGGACTGCGCGTTGCCACCAACATCGCCGCCCAGAATGCCATCCGCAAGAAGCTGGTGCACCGGCTGGAGGTGCTCACCGCACGGCTCCCTTGCTACGACTCTGTTATTGTTATCACTACAGCGGAATTTTATAAGAGTGGTGTTGCATCGATGTATTTAATGATGTTAATTCTTCGGAGAGGTGACCCATGTGCATTATTCGATTGTCAGCCTGTGCTGCTGAGTACCCATCTTCAAATCCGGTGTTTAAAGCGAGTTCGTGAGTGTGGAAACCGTGGACACGCCCGTGATTAAAACGGTGTCGGCACAAGAGACCACTTGCGATGACGTCGCAGCGTGACTGAGACACAATCCGACGAGTGCTGCGTTTGTTTTCTTCGGGTTGTATTGTACTTCCTCGTTCCCAATGCCAGGTCGCTGCGAGGCAGGCCGCTGCGGCCGCCACCCAGGCCATCGCCGCTGCCCAGCAGGCGGCCGCGTCCAACAAGAACCCTGCCAATCAGCAGCAGCTTGTTGGCTGCAGCAAGGTGAGGTCTTTGCAGGCCATGACGTCTATCCAGGACTGTGTTCTTTTTTAAAATCACTTTACGAAACAGACTTACGGTATCATCGTATTTATATAGGTG
>JAZEWT010000015.1:10885840-10898324 GCA_036362905.1 Mordacia mordax | reverse complement strand
TTGCGCCCTGTGTCTGCCGGGATATGCTCCGGCTCACCGTGACCCTGTATAGGACTAAGCGGTTTCAGACAATGAGATGAGAGAGATATATATGTAATATTTGCTCTTAAGAGATGCTCCAGGTGGCTGGGCTTTATGTTCCTCCTGTCGTCTTCACTATGTTTCGCCCTCCATGCAGGAGGCGTCATAGGCAACGCATAACTCGTAAAGAAATGTTGTGAAGGAAAGACGAGGAATGCTCGACACAGCTGTCCCAAAACAGCGGTTCCTAAGAGGAATTCTCGACTCAAAAGTCATCGTTAAAATCATCATAGCAAAGGAGCAACAACATCAGCAGTGTCATCAGCAGCAGCATTACCATGTTTATTGTCAGAAACCGTATCAGAAAGACATGCTTGATAATTGTGGGGTATGTAGTCATATTTATTTATTTTATTTAGAGAAAGAGTCATAACCCTTGTAAAGACTTAGCATTAAAAGCAGCCAAGTAGCTGGCTCGTCTCAGTTGCAAGGGAAGAAGAGTGTTTTAGAAATGCTCCGCTGGAGAACCTGACATACACGTCTACAGTTTGTGAGACGATCGTATGCGCTCATCCCCTGCCCTGCGTGTGTCCGCGTCCTGCATGTACGCTTGTGAACAGAACGTGGCGGAGCATATACCGCAGCTGGTACAGGGCGTGCGTGGGAGTCAGATCCAGCCCGACAGCCCCAGCGCACAGCTGGCCCTCATCACTGCCAGCCACAACTTCCTGCAGGTTACCCGCACTACGACCCCGTCACCCTGCATACCCCCAGTTTCACTCACTGCCTCTCGGACGCTAACTAGCGTTGCATTCGTTCTTGGATGGAAAACTGGGTGATGTGGAGTTAGGCTACAGAGTAACCAGGAGATGGCAGCACAGCAGTGTCTCATCCCTAATTGTCTTAAGCTTTGGGTGTTATTCCTTCATGTTGACGGTGGGTTTTCTCCTCCATGCCACATACCGCTATTGCAATTGGGCAAACTTCTGAACTCGGTGAACTTTTGAAAACGATTTCGAAGACTTTAATCGAGACCACTTTGTCGTTGTTATTGTTACCGTTACTCATCGTGCTTCCAACGCATTCTGTGAAAACACCAACATCACTGAACAATTTGAGTGGGAGTGCAGCTCGTGTCCACGCTCACATGACGTGTGCGCGTGTGCGTTTAAACGATGGTGCCGTGTTGATAGTTTGCCCCATCCGACAGTCGTTGCAGCAGCAACAAGAGCAGGCGACAGTGTCCGGAATGCACTGTTACTTCAGAGCCGTATAGGGTGAGCGGGTTTTCAAAACGAGGCCGCCCGCCAAGGCCTTCAGCTGCTGGCTGGTCTTGTTTAGACGACTTGCATTGTTCATCGCAATTACACGTCCCCACTGTTTATTCCGTTAGAGTTAGTGGTCTGTGTGCTGCTGTGATTGCTATAAATGTCTGGTATTTATGGCTGCAGCTCATTCCTTGGGGAAAATCACTTTTCCCAAATCCCTTTTGGCATTAAATTAGACAATTATAATGATTTGTAATTGTCTACTATTAAAACTATTACCGATATTAGTTATTAAAAGAAAGTTGTTGTTTTTACTATTTAAGTTTTTTTTATTTTAAGATTAACTATATTTATCATTGTTTGCTGATGTTATGCACATTTTTAGAGTGAAAGTATTTGTAATAATATACTTGGATTGACAACTCATAGTACCAACACATTTAGGACAATTGTGCTTGAATTCTATCACGTAATAAAATACAGGCACTAAAAGACAGTGTACTCCTTCCATTACACATTCATGGTACGGCTGTGCAGTGAGTAGCTCTGCTGCCTCACAGCAAAAAGGACCTGGGTTTGATTCCTGGCTCAGATGTTTTTCTGTGTGGAATTTGCATGTTCTTCCCGTATAAACGTGGGTTTTCGCTGGGAACTCCGGTTTGCTCTCACAGTCCAAAGACACGCTTTCCTAGGTTAATTTTACTGATTGAATCACCCCTGATACCCTGAAATGTTGTTCCTTACTCACCCCTCCCTGCTAGACAGCTGTTTAAAATAAGATCTACATAGCTCAGCGGTTCCTTCCAGCTTAAATAAAAACTGACTGTTCACTACTGGTTACATGTGCAGTGTACGTTTATCTAAATGAGCCTACTGTAACAACAGCAACCGCAACTGAACAATTTAGCGCGAGGAATGCTCCGGCTCTCCTCGCCCGCAGATTTCACACAACACGCGTTTATCCTCCGCCCGAGATCATGTTCACCAGACGGCCATGTGCCCTGGAATCCCAACTCTTCCATCCCGATACAGCGGAGGGCCGTTGCCTCGAATCTTGTTATCTGCGAAAATCGCTGCTGCTACCCGTTCGGCTATTAGTGGATAATATTAATAATTATAGTTTAATAGTTACCATGCACATGAATTCCACAGATGCCGAGGCACAGAGCTGAGCTCTGAGATAAAATGTGCCTTTTTGAGGAGTGCTTTGAAAGTAGAGGTTGATGTAGTGTGTCGCGAGTGATGGGGGAGGAGGCTGAGCCAGGATGTGAGGGCCGCCACGGAGAGGCATCGTTCCGCATCCGCTAGTTTGGAGCGTGGGATGCGTCGTGGTTTTTGTTCGAGGAGCTGCGGAGCGTGCGAGTGCGTACTGCAGTGAGCCATACGAATAGTTCTGTGAATACGGATAGTACAAAAAAACGTGCTGGTACATTGAGTTGACTGATCCGTGCGTATTGGATTGATAAGCACGGATAGTAGGAAAACCTTGCTAACACCACTGGGTGACACCTTATCCACATTTATGACCCTCGGGTGAAAAGCACTCTGTAAATGCAATTATTAATTATTAATATAAGCGTGGCTTATAGGAAGGCTTGATTTTCTGATACTATACGACTATACATTCACCCGTACACATTAACTGCCCCCACCCAATTCAGTGATTGTGCACTTTATCGTTTTCAATAGAGTTTCTAGATGTTCACAATTCTGACGTTTATACATACAGTATTTCATTAATCCCTTTGTGGAAGCTCTCTTGCTTGAAATGTACTGCAAAGATTTTCCCTGTACACTTTATCCCAGCAACATATTTCTGCACAGGTCTGTCTTTTTTTTTATTTTAAGATGTTCACATATCTGACATTTTCACATATTCACTGATATCTCGGTGTCCACCTTATCGTTTGCAACGTTCTACTTAAATTGGACTTTTTTTGAATCAGGGAACTCGGATAAGAGGTACAGCCGTTCTATAGCAGGACAGATAAGAGAGGGGTGTCCCTACAGCATGCTCTCCGTGGTGGCCGCTGCTCAGATGCCAACTCGATCGCCCGCGTCCAACGGCACCCTCGCCTAACCGTCTTCCCGTTTTCCCCCTCCCTCCGTCGCAGCCGGGTACCAAGATGGTGGCGGCGGCCAAGGCATCGGTGCCGACAGTGACCGACCAGGCCTCGTCCATGCAGCTGGGCCAGTGCGCCAAGAACCTGGCCACGTGCCTCGCCGAGCTGCGCACGGCGGCGCAGAAGGTGCGGAGACGCTGCGGCGACGGTGGAGGCGTAAATCGTAAAGTCGGCGCTTGCGCCCGACGTTCCGCCCCCACCGCCCCCTCCCAAGGCCCTGTCTGATGTCGACGCAGTGGAATCTGCCAAGCGTTGTTTATGCGTAACCGGCTGCCTCCCTCTTCCGTGCGATGGTTGTCTCACACATGACATATATAGGCATGAGGTCGCGCTGGTTTAGAGAAAATGGCCTCAGCAATTACTTTTGACGGTTTTTTTTTTACAGAGACGTTTCGAGAGAGTTCTTGCGTTCAATGTGTGTGTAATTGTCTTTGCATGTTTAAAATTGGGCAGGTAATTACATCGTTGATGGATTCATTGCAATTCATTCTACTCACAGTATATCCGCTGAAGTGTTGTGGGAGACTCCATTCATCGCTAAATATTTTGAACGTGTATGTTGTATATATAAGTTGTCAATGCAACCACTGCAACAACCAGCGGTGATAGTTTTACCACAGTGTAAAAAAAAAACTACAGCGTTCCTTGACACCCCCTCATTCCAATTCTTATGGTTCTTCGCGAAGGGGAGAATTGTCGCATTCCTTTTCAGAACTACGCAGTTGAAACTGATGGCAATGAAATTGTAGAATATTTCACGATCGAGTTGTTGAAATACCAGATTAAACATCCCATCACGTGTGATGCAGGAGTCAACTTGCATTTAAGTAACGCGATGATGCTGTCATTGGTGCGTGCCGACAATCAAACTCAACGCACTTTAACCTTGCCCGCTGGCCCTATCGGACTCCATGCCAGATTCAGATTTCCTACAAGGCTACGATTTGTCCGCTTGCTTCCGGCATGTGTATGACGTGACCTGTGGACAACCACCAATAATCATGAGGGCCTCGTACCGGCCACGCCGGTTGCAGTGTGTCGGAACGCTTGTGTGTACCCACGCGCATCTGTGTTGGACTCTATTGGTGTCGTCCCAGGCCCAGGACGCGTGCGGAACGCTGGAGATCGACTCGGCGCTCGACCTCGTCCGCTCCCTCGAGGCCGAGCTGCAGGAGGCGAAGGTGGCAGCCGCCGATGGGAAACTTCACCCGCTGCCCGGCGAGACGGTACGCGACTCATTGGTACCGTGTAACTGCCCGGACTCCCTACCCATCCCTGTCACACAAGAGGATCCCCACTTCATTTACGATATCCCCCCCATAATAATCTACATTCTTGCTAGGTTTTATTTTTATATATGCCTTTCTAATAGTAGGCAGCCATGTCAGTTGACACACTGCGTTATTAGCTTATATTCCATGTGTTAAAGAGTTTGGGTTTGGAGAAATATCCCTCGCTGACGAGGCAGCTGAATCACATGGTTGTCCAGAAGCCTTATTTCTCCGAACACCAGCTGTACAGCAGCATCAGTCCACACGTTTACCCCCTGTCCCTTTGTGCTCATCTTTCAACCCACAGTTGGCGAAGTGTGCGCAGGACCTGGGAGCCACCTCCAAGACGGTGGGCTCCTCCATGGCGCAGGTGATGACGGCGGCTTCGCAGGGCAATGAGAACTACACAGGTGCGGCCGTTTTGCACGCATGGTGGACCGCGGGCTGTGACGCACCGCACGCTCGATTCGCGCGTCGAACAGCGTCCAAATTCCCCTCGGCCGCTTGGCTCGCTCGCTCGCGGCTCCATCGACGCTCGCATTTTCTCCGCGCAGGCATCGCGGCGCGCGACACAGCGCAGGCCCTCAAGCAGCTCGCGGTAGCGGCGCGAGGCCTGGCCGCCAACTCGCCCGACAAGCCGACGCAGGAGGCCGCGCTGGAGTCCGCGCGCGACCTCATGGACAAAGCGTCGCTCTTCATTCAGGAGGCGAAGAAAGCTGTGGTGCGGCCCGGGGACCCTGTCAACCAGCAGCGGCTGGCCCAGGTCAGACACTTTTCAGTGTGCACTGGTGAGCGTAAACGTGAAACGGCATGTGTTAGTGTGCATTTGTTTATACATATGTTTATACATATGTTTATACATATGCACACTAACAGCGATGTTATAATCGAGAGTGTTTTCCATCTTCTTAAACTTTTGTAAGTGGTCCATGGTAGGGAAACGTTTTCAAAATCGTGTTTGTCACCATGGTCGGTTAGCCCTGAATTGTTCAGATAATTTGTTCCCATTGATCTGAATGAGCAATGTATATATGTGCATCAAGAGGCTACTGTACACACAAAGATGATGGTGGATTTTGAAGAGGACAATATAAACACAATATCTCCTGAATGTCGGGACAGCGTTGGAGAAGACGTGACACACTATCTCATTGTCCAAGTGCGCATATTAAGAGAGAGCTAATGTGCGAGATTGGCCGTGTTGTGTGTGGTTCCAAAGAGTGAGTAAAAAAAAAAGAACGTTTCTTACCGCAGAATTATTGCCCCGTCGTGAAAATGCTTTAGTTTTCCCAGTGTGTTGGCATGACGTCGTTATGAATCCGCAAGTGTGAGTGTGATGCCGGATACATGGGACTTGAAAACCACAGGGCGGCTTGAAAAAACAACGCAGTTTCCAGACTCATGGGAGTATTTTTTCAGAGTGGGCTGATGCCCATTGGAGATTCGATCAGCTGAGTCCCTGGGCATCTTCAAATCTCGTCTCAAGACTCACTTGTTCCGTAAGGCTTTCAAGCCCTCTGGCTAGGACTGTTGATGCGGCTCAATGTTGACGTGCCGGGATAATGGCTTTCTGCCAACCTGTGCCTGCTCAGGAACATTTATTCCTTCCTTGTTAATGAATTATTATTTTTTCTCCACTTTATGTCCTATTATTTATTGCTACTATTCAGTTGAACTGTCCTGATGTTGTTGTTGACATTCCATTCTCTCCGCAGCTCTGTGCAGTGCTTTGTGACCCTCGGGTGAAAAGCGCTCTTTAAATGCGATCATTATTATAACGCCTCACATTCCGCCACTTCTTCCACACCTTGAGCCTCTTTCGCAAATCTTACTGGACTAACGTGCGTGTGCGCGTGCCTCAATAGGATCTCCCTAATAGCACTTACTGTTAAGCCCATGCGGAGGATTTATCTTCGCGGTGTTGGGGCACAGGTGGCCAAGGCGGTGTCCGGTGCGCTGGGCAAGTGCGTGGGCTGCCTGCCTGGGCAGCAGGATGTCGACACAGCTCTGCGCAGCCTCGCCGAGCAGAGCAAAAAGCTGCTGTCTGACTCGGTGAGCAAAAAAAACAAAATCACCTTCCTGCAACCTTTCGGAGTGCGGCATTTATTCGGTGTAATTTTTTTTACAGCCTGTTTGGCCGTGAAAATAATATAGCATGCACGACGTTTACGCTCATTGATTTATTTTTATTAGAGCGCGCATTACTCTGGCAGCGGGTCCAGATTTACGGCGGACGCATGTAAAATTAATGCAGCGTAATGCACGTGGACCCTGTTACGTGTTCCCTTTACTGTTTTTGACTGCAGTCTCCTCTCTGAGCCGTTGGACGCCATCGTTGCCTCTGCCTGTACCGTTGTTGTTTTACTGAACCGTCGACCGGCGCTGTCGTCGTCGTCGCCGCTGTCGCTGCCAGATCCCGCGCAGTGGCAGGAGCTTTCAGGAGGCGCAGGGCAGCCTGAACGACGCGGCCACCGGACTCAACCAGTCGGCCAGCGAACTGGTGCAAGCCTCGCGCGGGTCCAGCCAGGAGCTCTCCGCAGCCTCGCGAAAATTTGGCAAGGACTTCTCGCACTTCTTGGATGCCGGAATTGACATGGCCGGACAGGCCAAGGTACGTAGGCTTTGACATAGCCATGCTGCATGCTGTCTACCGGAAAACACAGTGAGGTTCTTATATCGCACCAGGCCAAATTGCTAAAGTTTGTGAGGGCAAGGTTTATGGGACTAGACTTACCGAATGGATTAGTCCAAGGCTTTTGTTACTAACGAAGGCTTTTGTGGTTAATTAGGCCTTACAAGGCTTATGTTGCTGATTTTACAAACATACATTTGCAGTAACATAAATCGCTTGAATGAAAGTACTTCTAACAATGGACTCGGGCCTTTGTAAAACGGGGCCGGCAAGCAGTGAGTTCTTGTGGCCGATACGGGTTTGTGTGAGGCCTTTGTCACCTGTGCTACCGTGCAGACCAAGGAGGACCAGGTGCAGGTGGTGGGCAACCTCAAGAGCATCTCCATGTCATCCTCCAAGCTGCTGCTGGCAGCCAAGGCCCTGTGCGTCGACCCCAACGCCCCGAACGCCAAGAACCAGCTGGCAGCTGCCGCACGGTGCGCGGCCACGGCGCCTCGTCCGCACGCCCTGGCGATCACTGAATCATAGAGCTGGGACATTCAATTGTATAAGTGATAAAATACTCTTACTTGTCATCGGTTCACTTACTCGACTCCGTCGGAGAACGGAAAATAGTTGCGGCACAAACGCCGTGTCTTTGTTTCCGCGCTTGTCGCTTGACGGGAGGTGATCGGCGGGGTTTGGCGCCAACGTGGGCATCGTAAGCTGCATTGCGCTGTATACAAAACAAGGCGTCAATAGTAAACGTAGGAGACTAATCGTCCTGGCTCTCAATTAATGGTACTAATTGTGCACTGCAATTGAGGTAGATGGGAAACAAATGTATATTGACTGGACAGTTAATGTCTCTGGTTTAAATTAAACGTATTTCATACCAATAAAACTGTAAATCTCATACTAATCTGTCTTTGTTTATTACTTAACAGACAATTTACCTTACTTACCAAAGACAATGCTTTAAGTGCTGCCTAAAGCTGTGTGAATGGAAATAAAAAGTAATGGGAAACTAAATTTGGTATGTCATCCCTCCAAATTCACATCCATGTGAGAATGCTGAAAACTACAAACACTCGTTAAATATTAATGATCCTGGTGTTACGCAGGCTTAAATTGAATAAAGAGAGGTCCAATTGAACCAAACATGAGTGTGGAAAACTGGCACGTACTTAAATGTTAACTGTTGAAGATTATGTTGTATTTATTAAACTTTTACCGCCTAGGAAGGCATTCAATTAAACCGTTCCTGGCTTTGAAGGAGCACGAGAGGCAGCATTCGTGTGCACTGACATGATTATAAACATTGAAACAATAAAAATCGTTAATTCTGCACTGTGTGTGTGAATGCACTGCGACATTGGAATGCATACACGTGAAACGATGATGCCATTTAACGTTGTGTCGGCGAGCAAGGCGTTCGCACGTCTCACAGCGGCTGTCGTGTGATGCTCCGTGTCGTTGTGTGCAGAGCTGTGACGGACAGCATCAACCAGCTGATCACCATGTGCACTCAGCAGGCTCCGGGCCAGAACGAATGCGACAACGCCCTGCGCGAGCTTGAGGTGAGGCGAGGGTGGCACGGGGGGGGCGATGTTCGTGTCACTCTTAACGCGGCGTTTTTCTTGTCCCCCATCGTCTCTGCCCCCAAGTTCTTATCGCCGTGCTCATTTCAAGATAACGTTAAATTGTGACCGCTATTTCTTGGCCACTTGGCATTTGGAACATTGGGGCCCTACGCTCGGCGAACCGTAAATTGCAGCCTTGGTGACTTGACGGTGTGTGGGTGTCGTGGATGTGTGCGCGGCAGCCTTGCGGTGCCCGTCACTGCATGGTCTACCCGCTTTTTTGTTTTTTTGGCACGAGCGATGAGATTTGAGCGTGTATTTTGTCGTCGCCGTTGAGTGACCGGGCAGTGGCTGTATTTCAGACGGTTAAAGGCATGCTGGACAACCCAAGCGAGCCCGTCAACGACCTCTCTTACTTTGAGTGCATCGACAGTTTGATGGAAAACTCCAAGGTGTGGAATTGTCTCGGGTCCATTCAAACAATTTCATTGATCCTGCTGATGAACCTGTGGCCCCCTCGAAGTGATTCTTTCCTTGACACGGTGGCATCTGTGGCTCACCATCCCCGACAGGTTTTGGGTGAGGCCATGCAGGGAGTCTCGCAGAATGCCAAGACGAGCAACCTGCCTGCATTTGGAGAGTCAATCAGCTCGGCCTCCAAGGCCCTCTGTGGGCTCACGGAGGCTGCTTCACAGGTGACTCGTCCGTAAAGATCACACCAGCAAAAAAAATGAATGAACAGTATAATAATCATTATTATGCTCATTGTGGTTCTTAAAGGTCCTCTCCACTTGAGTCTGTTTGTTTATTTTGTTCTCGTGCATAGAGTGTGTTTTTTTCTGGGTATTCCCACAGACCCTAACACTCCTTGGCGATTGCATCGGTACGAATGTTGAATCAAGACTGTCGTCATCATCTTAATCGTTGTTTCTTTACAGGCTGTGTATGCAGCTGAGTTTGCATGTTATAGTCTAGTTTGAACGCTGGGTTTTCTTTGAGGCTTGTGGGTTTTTTTAGATCATAACATGCAGTAAGGAATTTGTACGTGGCAAGCAGGAACAATCTTTTAAAGTCTTGAAGATCAATGAAGTTTATCTTGTACAAAATGTTGTAACCACTGCTTTAAACTTGCCATGGCATCGTTAGATTTAACTGCAATATAAAAGTTCAGTTTTAAATCACCGGAGTAAATTGGGAGTTTTTTTGTTTTTTTTCTCTGCCATTTACTACTGTCTGAAGTCTGCCTGGAGCCGTAAATCAACTGTCATCTCCCCTCCCTATTCCATCACCAATCGCTGGCTGGATGTCTCGTTCCCCCCGCAGTCGGCGTACCTCGTCGGGGTGTCCGACCCCAACAGCCAGGCGGGACAGCCGGGACTTGTGGATCCAGGCCAGTTTGCTCGTGCCAACCAGGCCATCCAGATGGCCTGCCAGAACCTCGTGGATCCGGCCAGTAACCAGTCTCAGGCAAGTACTCTGTTAGTGTGTGTGTGTCTGTTAAACTAATAGTGTAGCAGTGGCTCAGCGGTTAACGCTCTGGGCTATGAACCCAGCAAACAGAGTTCGAATCCTGCTCAAGGCTCATACCAGTGACGATTTTCTGAACTGGTCTTGGGCCTCCCCTAGGTCGCCTCAGCCTCAAATGAGTACTTAGTGCGGTGTGTAAACATTTCCACACAGAAGACAAATGTGGCCGGGTGTGTTACTGGTCACCCACCTTCTCATGTGCCGTGTTGACCTTTATAGGTGGTACTCTCTAATAGCACTTGACCCTAATTCAGCGACTTGCGTTCGATTCCCGTTCACAACCAGCAACAGTGGCTCACATCCGTACCAGTTCTGAGCCTGCCATAGGTCAACTCAATCTCGCATGAGTACCTGGCGTGGTGTATATACATTGTCACTAGGGAGACAAAGGAGGTTGGATGCAGTGCTGGCCACTTACACACTTGTATGCTCTGCCGCCGTTCATAGGTGATCGCTAACAGGGCTTGCCCAAACTTTCTGTCAGGCAATACGTAACATTTTGTTTTTTAAACACCGGCCACCTACCAACCCGACTGCTGCTCTATCATCAATCACTGTGAGCATCCAAAACATACAAATAGGCAAATGTCCAGTCTTGTATTTGTTTAACTCTGTAACACATTGCTTCCCACCAACCTGGTCAAAACTGTGTACCAACACCTGTTTGGAAGCAAGCAGGTCATGATGGGTGACATTTGTTTTCCTGTTGTGTGTGTGTCATTTGATTTTAATAGTACCATTAATTGTTCATTAGATGGTTACTACGTGACTGTGTTTTATCCTGGTCTTCCTAATAAAGAGATGGTAAGTTTTTAAGGATTGTTACTTCAAATTAAGCACACTAATTACCCTAACTAATTAGACTTCTTAGGCTGTCACCTATTTCAACGGTGCTGCAGACACAAAAAAGCACGCCCTTTGTTGTGAGGTTTCTGGCCAGTTCCGTTGAAACGCTGCTCGTTGGACACGGGCCAAAAGTGATTGTGGCCACATATGAACCCTGGCCGTGCATGCAGGTGCTGTCGGCAGCCACCATCGTGGCAAAGCACACGTCAGCTCTGTGTAACGCCTGCCGCCTGGCGTCATCCAAGACCTCCAACCCTGTGGCGAAGCGACACTTCGTGCAGTCGGCGAAGGAGGTGGCCAACAGCACCGCCAACCTTGTCAAGACCATTAAGGTGCGTGCGACCCGCGGGCTGCCTCTGCGCTTGTATGCTAGCCTGGCACTGTGGCCCGACAAGCCTGGCTCTGATTTTACCTCTCGTCGTAAACTCGCAGGCCCTGGACGGGGATTTCTCGGACGGGAACCGGGAGAAGTGCCGGGCCTCCACGGTGCCGCTCATTGAGGCCGTGGAGAACTTGACAACGTTTGCCTCCAACCCCGAGTTCTCCAGCATCCCTGCATCCATCAGCGAAGACGTGAGCGCTCGCCCCCACCTCTGTGTCTGCCAACGCGGCAGCGCACATTCAAAGCGGCGTCAACTGTGACGCTGACGAAACACCGCCGTGAAACGGGTGTCCGACTACCGCCCCCCCATTCCCATACCTCTCAGGGTCGTCATGCTCAAGAACCAATTGTGGCTGCCGGCAAGACGATGTTGGACAGCTCGTCGGCATTGATCGGCACGGCACGCTTGCTCGCCGTGAACCCCAAGGACCCGCCGACGTGGTCCAAACTGGCTGGGCATTCCCGCTCCGTGTCTGACTCCATCAAGAAACTCATCACCTCCATCAGGTGCCACCCTCCTCCGCGTGCCTGGTTTGGCACCACCACCACCACCGCGCTGCCAGCTCCGCGTGCGTTTCACTCGCGTCAAATCGTTCAGGCTCCTTTCCACCTCGCGGGTGAATCTACGCGCCGCCGCTCGCCCAAGTGCCCGCCGCTCACCGCGTTGTCTCGCGTTCGGCAGGGACGGAGCCCCCGGGCAGAAGGAGTGCGACAAGGCCATCGCCGGGCTTGACGACTGCCTGCGTGAGCTGGACCAGGCCGGCCTGGCGGCCGCCAGTCAAAGCCTCGCCCCGCGCGAGGGCGCCTCCGTTGAGGTGGGGTCGTGGGGTCGTGGGGTCGTGGGGTCGTGGG
>JAZEWT010000015.1:10875598-10885822 GCA_036362905.1 Mordacia mordax | reverse complement strand
TGTGGGGTTGTGGGGTTGTGGGGTCGTGGGATCGTGAGGTCGTGGAGTCGTAGAGTCGTGGGGTTATGGGGTTGTGGGGTTGTCCCGCACTGCCACCCCGCACACGCCATCCAGTGCCGTACAAGAATCGTTTGCAAAGCATGATGTCGTTTTGTAAATAGGTCATCGTGGCCAATGCTGCTGACACCACCGCAACTCATTGTTGATTTGTCGGTTCATGCAGGGCCTGCAGGAGCAGCTCATCTCGACCGTGCAGCAGATCAGCAACACGATTGACCCCGTGGCCACGGTGGCGCGAGGAGAGGCTTCGCAGCTCGGGCACAAGGTAACGCCGCTCACTGTGACCCCGAGAAATTGACACCCTGGGAACGCTTGACGCCGTGCCCACATATATCAATATTTACAACCCGTGTTAGTGTAATAGGAACACTTCATAATCCAGTTAATTCAACATTTCACTTTAGTCATCTGCTTAATCCACCTATTGTCAAATAACGCCTGCTTCTCGGACAGTGGTTTTGTGGGTTACCGTGTTCAAGACCTCTATCCATTCGTTATATTACAGGCCAAAGGCCCTCATCCCCCAATCCCTTCCCTGCCATTCCCCCAACACCCCGCTCCCCATGCTTTGCTCTCGGGCCCCGTGCAGGTGTCCCAGATGGCGAGCTACTTCGACCCACTGGTTTTTGCCGCCGTGGGCATGGCCTCCAAGTCGCTGAGCCACCAGCAGCAGATGAACCTCTTGGACCAAACCAAGACTCTGGCGGAGGCGGCGCTGCAGCTGCTCTACGCAGCCAAGGAGGCCGGCGGGAACCCCAAGGTGTGTTCTCCGTTTCTTAAAGATCCTCGAGACTGAAAGCACAGTGTCACCGGACTAGACTTGGGTCATCGAGCTGCTCAACTCGAAGACTTGCTTTTGAGTTAGGGGCAGCAGCCACTTGGGATCTGTAAACACAGGATCGTCGTAGCAACGCATCGTTAATCGTCCTCGTCATGCATCGTCCGCCCGGCCGGCTGCAGGCGATAAACGCCCACGAGATGGTCCAGGAGGCAAGCCAGATGATGCGGGAGGCCGTGGACGACCTGACGGCCACACTGAACGAGACGGCCAGCGAGCTGGGCATGGTCAGCGGCATGGTCGATGCTATCTCGCAGGCAATCGGCAAGGTGAGCACGCTGCCTGCTTCAAATCCACCTCTGCGACCTCCACTTTAAAAAAACCCCACACGCGCCTTCCGCTACCTCGCCAACCTCCAAAGCGCACCGGATGCATACACAGCCTGTAAAGAAGTAATGGAGAGTTTTTTTTTTTTGCGAAGTCTTGGATCGTTGCGGTCGTGTGTGACGCAAATGTGGTGCACGTTGGGGCTGCGTCTGGTGGCGGCACGCGTGCAGATGGACGAGGGGACGCCGCCGGCACCCGAGTTCTCGTTTGTGGATTACCAGACGACCATGGTGAAGACGGCCAAAGCCATCGCGGTGACGGCGCAGGAGATGGTGAGACGTGCACCGATCCCCGCGTGTGCGCGGCGCAGAGCAGACGTCGGGGCTGTTTAACTCAAGAATGTACAAAACTTCATTTTGGGAATTGAATCTAAATATGCGTTGAAATTTTATGGTATTTCATTTTAAACTTTGATACTTATGGAAGAAAAACGTTTTGCGGTGTAGCTTAAAACTTGACATAACTCATCCCGAAAGTTGACTCTATGGAAATATATGTGGAACATAAAAAATGGACAAGTCGCTTTCAAATTTGCATAGGGTATCTAAATATAAACTTACGTGTCATCTCATACCTTTACTCATCGTTGGAGAAAATATCACAGTAAACGTCACCTGCCTGTGGGTGGGTCTTTATTTCTGATGTTGAGTACCGGAGTTCTGCTGACCATCATTGTGAACGTGTTCCTGCCGTGCCCCACCAGGTGAGCAAGTCTGCGAGCCGCCCAGAGGATCTAGGATCGCTGGCCAGCCAGCTCACCACGGAGTACGGGAACCTCGCGCAGCAGGGACGGCCGGCAGCAGCCTCCGCCGACAACGAAGAGGTACGCACCGCTCGCTCGAGAAGCTGCCATAACCCCGACCCCATTCCTGACCCTGACCCCAACACTGATCCCGACCTCGACACTGATCCTTACCCAACCCCAAAACTGACTTCTACCCCAACCTTACAGTGACCCTGACTCGGACCTCACCCTAAACACAACTCTGACGCTGACCCGAACCCTGACCCCAACCTTAATACCGACCCCCATCTACTACCTGAGCAATAATATGGCCGGATGTGATGGAAAGATCGGTCATTGACTTGACGGTGATGCCTGTATTTTTTATGGTGATAGAGCTGATTTTGGGATCATGATGGTGGTTATCCTGATGGGGAGCCCTTTAGGAAGGTGATTTCCGGGTGGTGCGGTATTGCAGTAAGTGGCGCTGCTGCCTCACAGGAAGAAGGAGCCGGGTTCGGTTCCCCTGCTTGGGTACCTTTATGTGTGAAGTTTGCATGTGTTCCCTGTGTCCACGTCATTTCTTTGCCGGGTACTCCGGTTTCCTCCCACTCTCCTAAAACACACAGCTGCCTAGGTTAATTGGCCTGCTGAGTAAATTGCCCCAAAAAAGGGGCCCTGTGATGTGCTGACGTCACATCCTGGGTATATTCCCGTCTTGCGCCCTCTGGCTGCCAGAATAGGCCCTGGCCCCCCCATGACCCTGCAGAGGATTAGCGGGTACTGATACTGACTGAATGATTTCAAGCAACTCTAAACACTCAGACTTTGGACCAGTATTGACTTTGCTCAAGTCAGAGTCAAGCCTGTTTGTTAGTGGTGATGGTGGCGATGGCAGCTTGATTAATCGTGGAGCTTGTTTGATATTGATGTTGGTGGAAGTGGTTGTGCTTGTGGTCACTGTGGTCGGGTCAGTGCCTCCGGCTGCATTGTTGGTGCCGTGGCGCCAGACTGCATCGCGTTCTCTCCATTTATCCGTCTCCTCCCAGGTTGGCCACCAGATAAAGCACCGCGTGCAGGACCTGGGCCACTCGTGCGTGCTGCTCGTGCAAAAGGCTGGCGCCCTCCAGTGCAGCCCCGAAGACAGCTTCACCAAGCGAGACCTCATCGACTGCGCTCGCAAAGTCTCCGAAAAGGTGCTTTTCATCGTCCCGCAGTGCCAGCATCAATATCAGGATTGTACCATTACGTTTATTATTGTCAACATCATCATCATCTCTGTGAATTCCTACCAGCATCCTCCGCATACGCGTCTTCAACTTAATTATGGTTATGATCAAGGCCATCATAATTACGGTCAGTATCATCATCAGAATCATTACCGCCAATATTCGGTAAAATCGTTGCATCCATTATTATCATCATCTTCCTTACCATTAGCATCACTTTCCTCGATAATCACTATTATAAAAAATACGAAAAAGGAAAGTTTCCCCAATCCGTATTTTTTATTTTTCCTTCCGTTTTTTATTTGTTGTTGTTGGAACTGACCAAATGTTCCGGTCCGCTGCTGCCTCGGCCGTCCGCAGGTGTCCATGGTGCTCGCGTCGCTCCAGGCTGGGAATCGTGGCACGCAGGCATGCATCACGGCCGCCAGCACCGTGTCCGGAATCGTGGCCGACCTCGACACCACCATCATGTTCGCCACCGCTGGCACGCTGCATGCCGAGAACAACGAATCCTTCGCCGACCACCGGTGAGGCAACGGCGGCGCTAATGGATCCACTGCCTAGCGGATGGTTATTCCGACCTATGTCCTGAATTCTCGTTATTCTCCCCATCCTCTGGATTTGTGACCGATGGGCCATGGCTGCGCCTGCTCTTTCTGCCACAATGCGTCATTGTCGCCCTGAACTCTCTCCACTCCTCCTCGCTCTGTTCTCTGATGTCGCTCGCCCAGCCGATGACTGGTTCTGCCACCTGCTCAATCTGCTACTCCCGAGAACTCGATTTAATCTCAGGTCGCTCCACGCCACATTTGAACTCTCTCAGCCGTATCATCTCCGTTCCATTGACCACTGCGGTTCCGCGCTCCTCGACCAACCTTGGTCCCTTGTTGGAACTCGATCCTCCTTCAGGGAAGGCATCCTCAAGACGGCCAAAGCGCTGGTGGAGGACACGAAGCTTCTGGTGGCGGGAGCCGGCGCCACGCAGGAGAAGCTGGCGCAGGCCGCGCAGTCGTCCGTGGGCACCATCACCCGCCTCGCCGACGTCGTCAAGCTGGGCGCCGCCAGCCTCGGATCTGAGGACCCCGAGACCCAGGTGCCGACTGCGCCTTTGTCTGCCCCGGCCGGCCGATCGACCAGCACCGATGGTGTTGCTTCGGGAACGGTGTTCCCGGTAATTTTCCGATGAAGGCATGGAATCATGATGACGGTGACGCATAACCATTGCGGTGCTTTTTGTTGGCTGCCAGGTGGTTCTGATCAATGCGGTCAAGGATGTGGCCAAAGCCCTGGGAGACCTGATCAGCGCGACCAAGTCTGCGGCCGGAAAACAACCGGACGACCCGGCCATGCACAACCTGAAGGGAGCTGCCAAGGTGACCCAACTGCACCGCCTGCACCTTTTTATACCTGCACCACTTATAGCTGCACGCTCAACCTCTCCTGTTCCTACCTGTGCCCAACAGCATCGCATCACGCACGCCTATCATACCACACACGCCTATCATACCACACGCCTATACTACTGCGCGATTGACCCCTCCACCAGCAGTCCCATCAGTTATCATATGTCAGGATCGCTATTCGATTCGAGAATCTGTTTTGTGTACTTTCTTTCAGTTTCTTGTTTTCGCTGTTTATTGTTTTTTCTATTTCTTCATGTAGATATGTTCGTTGAATTCTCCCAAACATAACCCACAATTTGCCCGTCAAATTAAGTTGCCATAATGTTATTAAAAGTAACCCTTGCATACAGACCTTAGTCAATCTGCCGCAGAACGAGGGTCCAACAGGCATCCAACAGGCACGGTTAGCGGAGCGGTCGCTTGTCGTTTATCCACGAACAGATCATGGTGACGAACGTGACGTCGCTGCTGAAAACGGTGAAGGCCGTGGAGGACGAGGCCACCAAGGGCACGCGTGCCCTCGAGGCAACCATCGAGTGCATCAAGCAGGAGGTCATGGTACGGACACCACCGCTAGTATCGGGCGGATCTCACGGCAGCCCCGCAACCACATCGATTCACCGGCATTGTATCGGATCCCGTTAGATCTCCGCAACTAAGCAGTGTTGGAACTGATTGTTCCTTCATTGGGAGACTGCCTAAGAATGCGGGGATATTTGCAACGTGGTTTGGGTTCCGAGGTGGCCAGATGGCAGCACAGCTGATCCGTGTGGAGCTTTAAGTGATACATCCCCGTGTGAATACATATCCTCTGAGTACTCCAGTTTCCACCCCCAAAACGCACATCTTTAATGATGTAGACCTAACGTGTTAATGCCCCAGAATAAGCCTCTTGACACTGAAGCTTCAGCATTTACAACAGATCTAGTAAAAAAATAATGGAACCTCGTAAGTATTTTATTGAGGTTGCAATGAAAATTGGCCTTGAGGTCTATTAAAGATGAAGACTGGTTGATTTAACACTTGCGTGAGACTTGAACGTAATACATTGCAATCACAAGATGCATGCCGTGGCCACCACTGTGCTGCTAGGTTGCGCATTGCTGACATTCATCCACATCGCTAACACATCGTCATGGCGGCGGTAGCACTTGCATGCATTGCCAACGCATCTTTGCGTCATTACTAATGCGTCGTCATGGCGATGGGGGTGGGTGTTCTGGGCATCATTAACACGTTGTCACGGCTGTGGTGGTGCTCGCTGGCAGATGTTCGAGACTCGCGAGCCACCGCAGAAGACATCGTCACCAGAGGAGTTCATCCGCATGACCAAGGGCATCACCCTTGCCACGGCCAAGGCGGTCGCCGCCGGAAACTCGTGCCGCCAGGAGGACGTCATCGCCACCGCCAACCTGAGCCGCAAGGCCGTGTCCGAGATGCTGGCCGCGTGCAAGGTAGGCGCGTTCTCCGCTCTGTGCCGTGTGCGTTCCTGTGTGCTCGTGTGACTTGCCCACATTAAATGTTGGCTCCCACGTAATCCTTATGGTGAGCATTTTAACACCCGGCGTTTGCGGAAACTTGGTCGGTGGCTCAGGTCAGAATGCTGAGCCATGGCTTCAGAGAACCTGAGTTCAAATTCAGATTGAAGTCACCCATAATTAAGCTATGGGTACTTTTGCCAGTGTATATATGAAAGGTGTTTATTTTGGTATTTTGAGATCTTGACACATGTATTATTGCCAGAAATGGTAATCACCCAAGATTAAATTGGCATCTCAAGTGTAGCGAGTTCGTGACATTGGCCTGGTCATCACTGACCTGATATAACTAATGTATGAAATGTTATTCAGAAATGTCTGTGGTCGCACAAAAATGTAAATATTTTTTGCTTTTACACTTAATCACATTCATTTTAAACTAATAGTTAAAATAGCCGTTTGATGAGTATACGAATACCATTTCCCTGTAGCAGATAAAAAGGTTACTTTGAAGAGATAACCATATCTCCTTCAGGCTGTCCTCTGACACAGGGTGATGCACTGCCCTCCAAAACCCCCTTGTGGGTACGTTATCACGTGGTATGATGCCAATGGCAGAGTTTAAGTAAAATTGAGTAGGAGACAATTTGAGTGAGGGAAGGTTTTCAGGATCCTGTGTTGGAGAATCCCTTGCATTGTCTGTAACGCAAAAATGTGCCATAATGCTCGCCGCCTCTATGCTGCTTTGCTGAGCCTGTGATTAATCGCCTCTCTCCTCCTGTTTGTGCCTCTCCTGTGTGTTCTGCTCGCTCTCACTGGCAAGATGGACTGGGTACCCCTCGCACGCCTCTAGACAAACACAGCAACTGTGCGCTGTGCCCCTAATATACATTTAACGGGGGCATTAGCAAAGGACCCTGGCTTGACGTGTGATAAATACATGTGTGAGCGCGTAAGAGAGTGTGCGCGCGAGAGAGTGTGTGCGTACAGGTATACACGAGGGTGTATGTGAGTGTGGAGCTGTGTTTTAGAGGTTAGCGCACTACGTTACGAACCCAATACCTTAGTTAAATTGCAGGCTCTGGCCAACGAAAAGAAGCAAAGTTGTCTTCGGACCAGGCCTCTCCTCTGTGAAATCAACCTTAAATGAGAACCTGATGCGGTGTGTTAACATCAGCACCGGGGTGACAAAGGCGGCCGGGCATGATGTTGGCCACCATTCCGATCTTGTGCCATGCCAGTCTGAATCGGTGCTCCAAAACAGCCCAGCGTGCCGTTAAGGGCTTGCACGCGCGTCTACCTCTAAGAGGCTGTTTGTGTGCGCATGCGTGCAAGCACATCAAAGACACCGTCGGCGTTTGGCATTTTCTTGAAGCGGTGGTCGTTTGGTGTTTAACGCACAAGGCCAGTGGTCTGCGCCCACTTGAGATGTGCGTTTGCCTCGCTGCCGTTTGATCCACGAGTTCCGCACTCGTCTCTCTGATGAGCTGTGGATTCTCCCGCAGATTTCGCTTTGTCTAATGGTCTTCGGCTCAAAACTCAATTTATCGTCGAGTGTGCTTGTGTGCTGCTGTGAACTCACTTTATCATTAGATTTGTTTAATATCTTTTGATATATATGTTGCAAGCTCTCATAACAGTTTTGGACGTTTGTAATATAGGATGTACATATGTAAACAGTTAGAATATGATGTGCTTGCTTTTATAGATGGTGCAAATAGAGAAGTAGATGTGTTCTTCATTTACCACAGCGCTCCCACCACTGATATTATGATTCATAATTGATTTTGAGTTTGATCACGTCAAGATCAGACTGTCGTTAAGAATCCTCCACTGCCCAACGCAGCCAAACAAATTAATTGTTGAGCGTTTAACAACATGTTGCTTCAGCTCGCATCTCAAGCATAGAACAATCCTCAAAACCAATTTTCAGTATGTACACTCAAAATAAACTCTCCAAGGCTTCCTTCTGGATGCTTACTGTTTGGTCGATAACATATAATTAGATAGATGACGCAGGGTCTGGAAAATGTTGGCACCAGCTTAATGTATGGCTGCATTCCTCCTCCCCCTGCTTCTCTGTGGCTCCTCGGACCTCTGAATCGTTTTGTCTGTTCGGGAGCGTAGGAACACCGCGCTTTAGAAGTGCTCAATTATTATTGGGTTATCGCAGGGTGTAACGCGTGCACCTCGCGTGTCCACCGTCATTACCGCTTCTCTGCGGCTCCTCGGACCTCTGAATCGTTTGTTCGGGAGCGTAGGAACACCGCGCTTCAGAAGTGCTCAATTATTATTGGGTTATCGCAGAGTGTAACGCGTGCACCTCGCGTGTCCACCGTCATTACCGCTTCTCTGCGGCTCCTCGGACCTCTGAATCGTTTGTTCGGGAGCGTAGGAACACCGCGCTTTAGAAGTGCTCAATTATTATTGGGTTATCGCAGCGTGTAACGCGTGCACCTCGCGTGTCCACCGTCATTACCGCCGTCACTGCCGCCGCCGCCGCCGTCGTGTGCCGCTCACGCGCTTGTTGTCGGCGTGCGTGTCCGCGCGCGCAGCAAGCCGCGTTCCACCCGGAGGTGGCGAGCGACGTGCGAGCGCGCTCCCTGCGCTACGGCAAGGAGTGCGCCACCGGCTACCAGGCGCTGTTGGAGCACGTGCTGCTGGTGAGACGCGACGGCGCCGCCGACACCGTCGTTACATGATCACGATCATCCTCAGCGTTATTGTCTACATTGGGATGAAACTGTCCATCGGTTTGAAGAAACTCGTAGGTTGATGATGCAGGCATGCAATTGTTTGTGTGGAAATTCTTGACGTGCGATACAGAGAGTGTATGGTTTTTCGACCGTTATAGATTTTATCAGTCATTACCACCGTGCATTCAACGCACACCAAGAGGGCAGAGAAAATGCTCAGGTTTTGAATCGCACGATGGATTGTATGCACATCACACTGTGATTGTTTGTCCAATGACTAAATTAATCAAAGGCGAATGTGGTTCGATGGCACCACATTCGCCTTTAAGTTGTCAGTCCGTTTTTATTTAAGCTAAAAGGAACCATTGAGTTTTATGCTCTTTTAACAGTTGTCTAGCGAGGAGCGGGTGAGCAAGTTACAACATCTGAGGGCACCGGGGGCAATTTGGTCAGGACCGTTATCCTTGACAGTATGTCTTTGGAAATGTCTTGCGAAAAGGAAGTGGCGATATATTAACCACTTTCCTCTTCAACCCAGACCTGACACCGGTGGTCGATTATTGTATTTATCAGACTCCTCATAGTCATCGTCCTCAATAGTCTTAACATTGTTGCAAGTGTTGTCATCACCTGTGTTAAAATCGTTGCTGTATCCCGTCCCCTGTCCTGACTCACTTGCAGGTTCTACAAAAACCAACAGCCGACAACAAACACCAGCTGACCAACCTGTCGAAGCGGGTGGCCGGTTCGGTCTCTGAGCTTATTCAGTCGGCCGAGGCGATGAAAGGTGCGTGTTTGTCTGCTGCCTTCAAATCCCAGACCTGAGTGTGTGTGTCTGTAGAGCAGCCAATGTGGCTGCCATTGTCAGGACACTGAGCCATCGTCTCATGAAGACTTATGTTTAAATCAAACAACTTGGTGTCTCACAAACCCCTACTATAGGCAAGGTACTGAGAAATAACCTCTGAGCCTGGGTTTCAACCCCTGCCATGTTTTTTTTCCAAGACGTGTGACGTCACGTTCAGATTATGAGGACCAGTATACTCAAATTTCTAGAATCCCTGGGATGGCTCAGTGCCCCTCAGGAGATTAATGCCAAGATTAGAAGCACTTCTGAGGCTGCCCTATGTCTCCGCTCTGATGTAAAATATAAAACGAAACTTTGTCACCGGAGCCTCCTCTATCCCGTGCCGTCCCACCGGCTGTGGTGGCGGTGGTACGCAGGCTCTGAATGGGTGGACCCCGAGGATCCCACCGTGATCGCCGAGGCCGAGCTGCTGGGTGCCGCTGCCGCTATCGAAGCCGCGGCCAAGAAGCTGGAACAGCTGAAGCCGAGGGCCAAGCCCAGGGTGCGTCCCGTCAATTTCCCACCCTGCCCCTGTCATGCCCCGCCGTGCCCCGCCGTGCCCCGCCGTGCCCCGCCGTGCCCCGCCGTGCCCCGCCGTGCCCCGCCGTGCCCCACCGTGCCC
>JAZEWT010000015.1:10837391-10870597 GCA_036362905.1 Mordacia mordax | reverse complement strand
ATTAATATATTTTTTCGGGGGTTTAGAGAACGGTAACAGCTAACATTTCGTTTCACAGTAAATTGTACTCACATTTACCATGTATTAAAAAAAACAGACAAGAAAAGATATTAGCAACGTTAAATGATAAAACCTCTTTAATGTGAATCAGTTCGACGTCATCCCAGCGGTCGGTACTTCCAGTTGATCCAGCTGGTGGCAGGTGCCCTTCGTGGGGTAGGCACGTCCGCTGGATACTTGACAGCTACTGCCGTAGCGGTGTCTGTTTTAAATTCACAGCGTAGGGGGGAGGGGAGTTGGGAGGGCAGAGGACCGTCTTCAATACCAAGTACGGTCACGTGTTATTAACATTAAGGAAACAAGCATGATCGTTTTGGCGGAGATGTTAAGTCGTCGCGAGTTCGTTGCTACTTGAGATTTCGTTTTCCCGTCGTCGCCTTTACTGTCCCTTCTGGGCGACGCGCAATGGTTGTAACCGGGAGGCGCGCGGACCCCTCCGGTCGGCTCATCCGGAGGAGCTGTGCCGTTGCTCATGGCTTTCGGATGAAGCTTAACAACCGTCCCCCTTCATCGCTGTTTGCATCGCGGCTTTCGACCTTACATTTTCTGCTCTACTTCTCTCCACAAGTGCGTTAGAAAATGCACATGACCTGTTGATTGGTGAATATTGGAGGCTAGAGCGTGAGGGATGTAGCTGGGTCTAGTGAGGTGTGGCTGAGTGTTGTGTAGAGATGCGTGGCAACTGGCTGCTAATGGGCCTTGAATTTTACCAAAGGCCACATCCTCCGGACCACAGAGGTCCATTTGAGAAGATATGCTACAGGAGCCACAATACGTACACGCAGACACCCTTTCTACAAAACATACAACCTTATTGGAAAATCCACCGCTGGATGCTGGGTTCTTCCCACGCCGTGCGAGTTGTGGAAATTATTTCACCATACTTCACCGCGCTGGTTAGTGTGGGTTGACGAAATAGTGCGTAGATGTAATGCAACAATGCATCGTACATTTATGCCCCGCAACCTCAAACAAAGCCATCGCTGCTTGGTGGATACCCATCCAGGCACCATCAAGGCCCAACCTATTGGCATGAGGTGCACATTAAAGAATTGGACACGTTGTGCCGAGTGGCACATGTGTGTCTGTGTAAAATAGCCACGGTCTCGGTGACCAAGAGGTTGCCCCATGTGCACAGGGGCCATTGATTGAGGTGGAAATCTATTGAGATGCCACTTATGGAATAATGAGTTCTCCCAAGAGCCAAGTCATGGATAACTTTTTTTTTAATTATATTTTAGGAACGCTCACTTAATTTCAGAGCTGCCATTGTAGGTGGAATCCAGTCAGAATGACATCGCTCGAGACATCATTTAATTTTTGTTCATGATCTGCATGATTTCAACAAATCCATCGTGCCCTGTTGTAACAGCTATTAGCAGTGGCTTTGAACCGAGGCCTTTTTGTTTTGCTGCGCGATGTTTCCGCTGATGGATTTCGTTTTCGGAGCAATGTCGCTCTGCCTCCCGGCCTGGAACAAACGACTTGGAGTGGTTGCCTTGCTTACATTAGCGACGCGCTCCTCAATATGGAACAAAAAGTGCCTTGTGTTAAGCATATCAGCACTTGTGTCTCATCCGTGGGTAGTTTCGATGACGGCTTTCAAGAGACGTACCACAGCTTCGTAGCTTTTAAGTGACCTGGTTTGTGTATCCTGAGAAACGTGTCTCGTTATGCTTGCTAAATGAAATCGGTCAAATGTGTTCTGCTCCCTGTCGTAATGCTCAAGAATTGAACCATTTGCCGACACTGCACAGCGTGACGCCGTGCTCAAGCATGTTTTTTTCCTGCCATTTTTTTACAACAACAAAAAAAATCTTCTCTTTATAATAATAAAGCTATCCATTAATATCGAGTGTGTCTTGAGTTTGCTGATTGCAAGTTTCCGATTTCAAATTATATTTTTGCTTGATGTGGAGTCCTTGTTCAGGAAGTCTGCGATTGCAATGTATGCAGATGTAAATTAAAATCCGACTAGAGTTTGATCTGCACAATTGCCGATTCAGATACTAATGCCAACTCAAAATGTATCCATTACAATTCAGGATCCTTGTTTTTAATCAAACTAAAATCAAATCTCTGAAGTCAATTCTGTTTAGTTTCCGTCCAGTTTAGGTTGAGCCAGATATGATTTTATCAGGCTGATTGTGTAAACTTAGAATCAATTCTACTTGATGTGTAGGGGGCGTAAACATTAACCTGGATCGAATCCTCCTTGCATTCTTTATACAGTACTCGAAATTGATCCAGATGTGCTTGTAATAGATTCATTCACTGCGGTTTAAATCCGACGTTTCGCAGTGGGGACCGAGACAAGGCAGAAGCAAAGTCAATCCACCTGACGTCAAAACAATTGATGGGGAAACGATGCCATGGCCAGGGCTTCCGAGTCTTAATGGCGACACGATACACACGAGAGAACAAGTGAACATCTGCTGTATGCCTGCTTGCTCTACTGCTTTCTACAGACTCGTCGTTTCTCTGCAAGAGGCTGTCGTGACTGTGTAATCGGTCCAGCACATCTCTCCACGTGTCTCGGATACGTGCATCGTGGCTCTCACACCAATTAATCCTCGAGTCTCCGCGTCCCCGAGGCAAGCAACTCATTTGAACTCATTGCATCACCGCGCCTGGGGAGTTTATTGGAGAGGAGGGGGGTGGTTTTTGCGCTGCGATCCACCTCCTGACACATTAGTGGACTCCCGCTTACCGTTATCTAAACCGGTCCTGGGCTCCCCCTAGGTCGACTCGGCTTGAAGCTCCTGATGCGGTGTGTAAACAGCACCGCGGAGATAACGGTGGCCGGTCGCGCTGTTGGCCACCCATCCCCTCTTGTGCCGTGCTGGCCTCCACAACTGCTCGCTAGCAGCACTTACCCCAACAGCCAGTTGCAGGCTACACGGGGAGACCTTTGTGTCCGCTTGCACTGCACACTGCATACATGCCTGCGTGGAGTGGTGGCGCAATGGTCAGCGCAGTACGCTACGTCTAGCACACGTTTCGCATTACAGGACGCACTTTTTCCCTGTATCTCCCACGGGAGTGTGCATTACAATCTGATACGTGTGTGTCCGAATTTGTAGAAGTTTACTGACAACCGGTAACAAGTTTTGGATGCGTCTTGCTATTACTTGGATGCGTAATTATTACAGCAGAAAATACCCAATGAGCTTAACAGCTTAACAGGTGCTCGCTAATATAGCCGCTCTTCTAACCGGTGCCTATCACTGCTTGCGTGATGTGGCAACGTGGAGAGAACCGAAACGAACGTTGATGAGCAAGGAGCAGGGCATCCGTGGCTTTTCCCCGAGGTAGAGAGGAACGCCAAGTTAGCGACTTCACATTATGAGCTTGGGCAGGACCCGTCTGCGCCAGAACGGTTGGTTCTTGATGGTCGAGACTGGCGGCGGAGTTGCGGGCAACGGAGGAGACAAAAAAAACCCCTAGAATTCAACCACCGCGTAGATGGCTGAGTGTGCGGGTCCCGTGCTGTTACATCGCAGGAAAGCTTGTGGAAGCTTTCGTCGGTTTGTGCAGCAGTAATAATACTTGAAGTTACAGAGCGCTTTTCACCCGAGGGTCACAAAGCGCTGCACAGAGCTGCGGAGAGAAACGGCACGCCAACAACAACGGCACTAGAACGGGAAAAAAACAGCAGCAATAGCATTGGACTGACCACCGTGAACGAACAGCACTTGCCCCAAAAGTCTGGCATGCGCACGTGTGTCAAGTCACGGACCGGCAGGCAGCAGTCACGATGGAACCTCTCTGTTCCGAAGGTTCAGCTCCAAACAAGGAGATAGCCACGGCTGGGGATGACGAGAGCGCGCGTGGGAGCGCGGTCGCCCGCGGGCACGCGTGCGCAAATATGCCCCGATTTGGTGTTAAAGCGCCGCTCGGTGAAAGAGAAACGAAAAAAAACACACGCGCAAATGGGAGTGAACGAAAAATTAGGAGAGAAGTCTTGCCACGCAACTCCTTGTGTCACTACCGAGGGAGTGGCACCAACACCCCCACCCCCATCGAACCCGGGTACTTAGCCCGGCTGCGATCCCACCCCTCGTCCAGACACTGCTCCAGGGTAGCCGGTGAGAAGCAAGGTCTCCGTCCAGCAAGCGCCTCCACCTCCTCCACCTCCTCCACCACCAACACCTCCTCCTCCTCATCCTCTTCTCACACGTTTTGCTCTCACGTCTTCACGTCCCGTCAACGTCGCAAGCCACGTGCATCCTTGCCCCGCTGTCATTCGCTTCGCCATCCACCGTCAGTTATCACGCCTCGCAATACGTTCTGTCACTGCTCCCCTCCTTCACTCTTCACCTGCCTTCTTCACTCGCTTAAGAGCTTCGCTCTCAATCTTCCTCCTCCACCCGCCATCCACTCGCCTTTCCGCTCCCACGCCGCACCTCTCCTCCTCCTCCTCCTCCTCGTCGTCGTCACCTCGTTGACGCCAGCGCCAAATAGTTGCAGACATGGAGGCCATCAAGAAGAAGATGCAGATGCTGAAGATGGAGAAGGAGAATGCCATCGATCGCGCCGAGCAGGCGGAGGCGGACAGGAAAGTAGCCGAGGAGAAAGCCAAACAGGTACGTGTGTGTGTGTCTAACGAATAGCGCCACTAGGGAGACAAAGGCGGCCTGCCGTGATGCTGGCTACCCTCCCAGCACGTGTGCCGTGCTAGCCTTCATAGACACTGTAGTCGCTTGCTAACAGCCCTTGACCTTACAGTCCGGTAAGGCTTTATGTACCTCTTCGTGCATCGCACCAGGTGCTCAGTTCATATCGGAGCCTCACGATCGGGTGAGACCGGGCTCCGCTGGCGACCGTGGACGAGAATTGAACTCTCGCCTCCACTCCTCGTGCGCCCTTCCTAACTTCATGTCTGCTGCCAACAGTAGCACTTGGTACCACTGCATCGCATAGGCTGTGCCAGAGGTCTCCGTCTCTAATCCTGTGCGAGGCTACAGCGGTTAGCGCGCCGCGCTATGAACCCAAACATCTGAGTTCGAATCCTGCTCACGGAAAACATCAGCAACGATTTGACATCGAACGACTCAGTCTGCCTTAGGTCGACTCGGCCTCAAATGTGCACCTGGTGCCATGTGTAAACGTCGCCACGAGGGAAGCAAAGGTGACCGGGTATGGTGTTGGTGTTAATAGGTGCTCGCAAAAAGCGCTTGCCTCAATGTGTTTGCAAGCTATACGGGGCACGTTGTCTTAGTTGCACGTGTATTCATGCACGTGTATGCGGTCTCCGTCACGGCTAAAAGCACCAGGTATCCGTAACATATCGTCTCAGCTGACGTGGGGAGACAAAGACGGCCAATCGTAAGTGGGGCTGACGGCACCACTCCCTTTGTGTGTCCTGCAACAGATTCTCACAGCACTTGCCGCAGTAGAGGGAGTCGCCGGGGACCTTTGTCTTTTTACACATCTGTATGTGTGGACCTCCAATCTGGCCTTAATAGGCAATCGCTAACATCACTTGCCCTGCGGTCTACTAGCATGGATATTTGATGACTTGTGTGCGCACTGCCGAATGTAAAACGAGCATCGCTGTCGCCATGATCGTCAGCATCAGAGAAAGACAAAGACGCCCGTGCCTGCACATTCCCGATAACACGGACTGCAAGGCCTCTGTGTGTAACGTGATACGCAGTAGTTGCGTCCTATCTCCACCTACACGCACAGCTGTATTCTCATCAAACACCCCGAATAACTTTCGGAGCATATTTCACAAAACAGAACCGTCCATTTTTTTATGAAAACAAGAGACCACAGAAACGTATACTGGGTACCATCCCACGGTTTCAGGATTAAATCTGTACAGGCGTCATTAAACAATGCACTGCATTTTCAAGATTTATTTTCTGTTCAGTAATTTACTGGTATAACTAGAAAATAACGTGACCATACATTCTGAGGTCTTGCCTTATCCGTCCGACTCAAAGACTGCACTGACATTAAACCCTACCACGTCCCTTGTATCTTAATTGCACCCCATTTTCGATTAAAAAATCTGATGGCTGGGGGAGAGGAAATTGGAATATTGCGAAACCCCATAAAATGCGCACAATGATGTTCCTCTGTCACCATCTCCATGACTTCAAGCAAAGGCCATAAGTCCTCGGTAGTTAATCATCAATAGAGTACATTGACTCCCTGATTGCTCGCGCTCAGAGAGTCCCCACTTGACACTTTGCGATGTAAATCGCTCACGTTTTTGCTGTGACCAACAAGTTGCTTCACAAACGAACAACTGAGGCTTATTACCACCTATGTGCGTTGGCACTTTGAGGTTCACCGTCAATATTGTCCGACCTAAAGATTAACAAACTGGTCCTCGATATATATATGGTTTTATGCGTTGAAACGTTGGTTATCTCACACGTTCGTCAGGTCGCAGGAATCCCGCATTTAGAGATTACAAGCTCACTGGGTTTTTGCAGCCTTAATAATAAACATGTCTAAATTCATGGAATTTTCACCACTACCCAAATGCTTGTTTGGGTTTGAGAACATACCCGGGATTGTTTATATTGAGTGAGACAAGGTATGGAGTGTGTGTGTGTGTGCATGTGTTCAGCAACTGCACTTGAGCTGTACTTACTCTTTACTGCATAAAATGTGTACTTTGAATGTCAGTGGGGAGTCTTTACAGTCTCAGTCTTGGCAAAAAATAACTATGCTCCCATTTCCTGTGTGTAAAATGTATAATAATACGTAATGTATGCAATCAGGAAAGCCTCATTGAGTCTTAAGACTTCTTTCCGGGAGGGTGTTTCTCTAACAGCATGTTTCGCCAAATCATTTTTGGTTTGTTTCAATGAATGTTTTGTGTGTGGGATGAAACCCACAGCACCTGGCAAAGATCCATCCATCAAGCATAAAAAAGGGATTTAACTCAAAGATCCATAGAGATCCACTAATCCTGGCCACTTCGCAACCCGGTTAGTTGGGAGTCTGAAATAACGTGACAATCCACCCACGACCCACCAGCCAGCTCTGCCTCCAAAGTGCTGGACCACGGACGCGCATCTCTGCAACCCAGACGTGTCATCGTGTTGTTGCCCACAGGGGCCGCTAGGAGTGCGAGCAATATCTAACAAGGATCTTCGCACAGCTGTTGAAGCAGGGACCATTGTTAATTGTAACGGTGATGGTGGTAATTGAAGGATGGGCCGAAGAATAACGATTGCTCACGATGGACACGACTGGCTGTGAGCAGAAAGCGACATGGCTCCTGATGATTCCAAACTCGAATTTGCTTGTGTCCCATTGTGGACATAACATCGACTGCCGCACACTGACCAAAAACGAGGGAGACGAGAGGATGATGATGCGCTGCCGATGAGTGTGGAAATACTGACCCTATTATTCGATGACATTGATTGCTTAAACATATAATTGTTGAATGGATTATTCAGCAGCTGTTTCAAAATAGCTGATGTCGGGCATGTCGCCTCCAAACCACGGGAAACTCACCCGCGCCTTCACGCCGCCCTCCTCCCTCCCTGCAGATGGAGGACGAGATGCTGCAGCTGGAGAAGCGACTTCGTAGCACGGAGGACGAGCGCGACAAGGCCCAGGAGGAGGCGTTGGCACTGGAGGAGAAGCTCCAGGAGGCCGACAGGAAGGCCACTGAGGTGCGGCCTAAGGGGTGCGAGGATGGAGGATCCTGTCTCCGGTTGGAGGAGCCAGCAGCAATGTCCATCTTGTTTTTATTTAGTATAAGATGTGTGAAGATTGATTTATGATTGAAATTTGGAAATGTTGATAATTCGGTGATCACCGGTGCTGGCCCCCGCACTTCGACCAGCTAAGCTGAGAAGATTGCAGGGATTACATTCCCCCATCCTGTAAAGACACTATTGACCATAACATGTCAAGTCTCCTCTTCATAGGTAAGCTTAGGATTTGGACGGGAGACTACCTGGGAATACCGAGTGTTGTTGGCTTGGGTTGCGAGATGGCCAGATGGCAGAACACGAATGGATTGAATCCATCTGTGTCTAGCTTTGAGTGATATCACCGAAAATGCGGGCTGGGTTTTTTTCAGGTACTGTACTACACACGTAAAGCACTCACTGTCAAGTAATTGGTCAAATATCCGAATGGTGAGCCCTCCTGAAAAATAATACTCTGGACTCTATGGAGCATTCCTGTAATGAATTCTTTTTTAGCCATGTCGATAAATCACCGCTGAAGTTTTGACAACTCCGGTGATAACGGTTCCTGCTCTTTCGTAGACTACAGATGATGCAAACCATAGTCCTTGGACAAAGCACACAAGGCCCTTAAGCGGTTGCGGGATCGCAAAGTCAACATTTTTCAAAGGCTCCCACAGACTGTGAGCCAGACGCACTCAGCAAGATACAGTCGCTCAAGCATGCATGCTGCATTTTTTTGTCTGAAGAAACTTCATGATTACAGTGATTACCGGATGAGGGTACTCGCTTCAGGAGGTGAGGGGTGAATTGGAGGGGGTGGCGGTGTGGGAAGGGTGGGTGGTCTCTGGGAACCAGTTTCAATGAAGACAGGATAAAGGGATTGAGTAGCGATGGGTTTTTTTTTATCATCAGACAGAAGCATCGCCGTCTCCGGAAAGGCAGAGGGGGGTGGGGCACCATCAGACCCCGTCGCTCAATGTAAAAGCTGTTGCGGTAGCTTGGCCTTGATGATTCAGCTTTTCTATAGAATCAACATGACTGGTAGGCTGTTGTGGTTAGTTCTTCAACGTAGAAGCCAAACCAAAATCAAGCAGTAGGTCTCCGCCGTCAGGTGCAGGACTTGCATATGCTCATGCTTGTCTGCCTGGCTTCCTGTCGTCTGTATGTCTGCCCGTCTGTCTGTGGCTTGCCCCTTAGAAACAATGACATCAGCGTGGACTGACATCGCAATAGAAATCAACCGCCACAGTGCCACTCACGTCATGTCGGGAAAATCTCAGGACACATCTGTACAACCTCATCTCATCTCATTGTCTGAAACCGCTTAGTCCTATACAGGGTCACGGTGAAGCCGGAGCCTATCCCGGCAGACACAGGGCGCAAGGCAAGGATATACCGACGATGGGACGCCAGTCCATCGCCGGGCACTGCGGGGCAATTTAGCCTGCGAGCCAATTAACCTATGTAGCAGCATGCTTTTTGAACTGTGGGAGGAAACCGGAGTGCCCGGCGAAAACCCACGCGGACACGGGGAGAGCATGCAAACTCCACACAGAAAGGCACCCGAGCCGAGAGATTCGAACCCGGGACCTTCTTGCTGTGAGGCGACAGCGCTAACCACTGGGCCACCGCGCCGCCCATCTGTACAACCATTACTTGCAGATCTGACAAACTGTTTGACACTTTGCAGTGTTGGACAATCGGTGGAATTTATTTTGCATTCATTTATTGTTATATGTGTGGTGATCTTAGTCGCCCTGAAAAACGGTGTCTGCTAAATAATAATCATCTCATCTCATTGTCAGAAACCGTCGCGGTGAGCCGGAGCGGTGAGCCAGAGCCAAGATCATGATAATAATATTCGATGAAATTCATTTTTGGGTCAGGTCACGTAGAAAATTATAAAATAGTTTCGTTCAACCCTCCACCACCCGACACGACCAATCAGTAAGCGGTTGTCACGTGAACAGAAATACGCGCCAATTCCTGTACTATCTCAGCACACCAGTGTGTTGAAAAGCGACCCCACAATATTTTACAAAAAGATAACGTACGACGTTTCGCTGATAATTACATCCAGCATCATTAGGCACCCGCGCCAAACCTGGCCGTTCGATATGCTCACGTGGCAACCCATTACTGATTGGCCGTGTCGGGTGTTGGAAGGTTAAACAACACTATTTTATAATTTTCTACGTGACCTGACCCAAAAATAAATTTCATCGATAATATTGGTCACGAAAGCCTTCGAATTAAAGGAAATAATATTTATTTATTTAAAAACGGCTCTTAGCATCCAACAAGTATCTATCTGTGCAGAAATGCCAACGAAAGCCTCGCATTGTCTGCAGAACAGAGATGAGTTTTCGCTCTTCCGGACACGAGTGCAGACAGCACGGAAGGTGGATTCACAGAACAATGGCTCCCGCCAGCGGATGATGCTGACACTTCATTTGAATAAAATAGCAGTGGCAAAACAAATATCTGGAGTAGCAAGTTCAGGATTATGAGCAGGGCTTATCTACAAATATAAATAAATGACAGTCCCTTGTCAAGCCACTGCAGGATGAAGACTTCCACACGCCATGTCGGTTATAATGGCTGCATGATCTTGTACCAATTCAAGCATCACAGTCATAGCCATGGCCAAGAATCGAACTCAGATCATGGCGCTGTAACCCTTGTGCCCCCCCCCCACACACTTTTCTTTTTTCCATTGTCTTTCACTTTTAGTGGCGGTCGCAAGCATAAATATTTGTGCTGTGAGCCCGAATGTGGCCCTGTATTAATAAACAGGCGAGTCCACCGCTGGGCCCTTTATAAGGGCATGTGGAGTGCAGGCAGCGTTGAAGAGCTGCGCTTTGAAGCTCAATGTTGATTTGCATTCCGTTTTGCAAGATTCCTAGCAAGCCCTTCCGCCGCGACACACATTCATTGAAGTCTCGTGATTTGTCTCGAGATGCAAGAGTTTAGATGAGAGCGGAGATGTCCTCTTTGAGTTTGAGATAGAGTACGTGGAGCGTCATTGCTTGAGATGCGAAGTGACAGAGAATTGTGATTCAATGTTCCAGGCAAATCGTGCATGTGTTACATATATGTATCGGTGACTAGTGATAGTGCCGTGGAGAGCAGACTGCACTACGAGCTGAGCCACCCCAGTTAGATTCCTGCGAACAGCCAAAACTGGTGATGACTGCTGAATCTGAACAGTTCCTGAGCCTCCCATAAATCAACTGAACCTTAAATGAGTGTCCAATGCTGTGCGTAAAAATCAGCATTTGAAGAGACATGCGGCTTGGCATGGTGCTGTCCGCTCACCCCCTTGTGCACCATGCCGGTCTTAATCTGTACCAATACAGTGTTACACAACCTGATAAAGGTTATATGGTGTGTGTCAAGGCTCCAGTAATTAATTCAGTAATATATAATTAATACTTTTACATCTATTTCAATTCAGGTGGGCACTACGCCACCGATTTTTACTGTAATGATAACTGTGCGTTTGTTAGTGTGACTATCATTGTGTGTAAAATATAGGTCTGTGTGAGTTGGTGTTAGTACGTGCTCACTGAATGTTTAACATTCATCATCTGACTCACATCCTCTCCCCCTGCCTGAGGCAGTTGCTTTTTTGTGTGTGCATTGTATACATGATACGTAAAGGTGATCGGGAGCAATGCTTATAAGGCATCGTGTGACTCCAACAGCCGATGAATGTGTGCTATCACTCACATACCTTGTAAGATCAAACAGTTGCATCGTTTCAAGTCACACTGCGCACATGACTTTGAAATAACACGATTCCTTGTGGGCTCCGCGCGGCTCTGCGCATGTGTGTGTGAAACGGACAGGTATTTTAACTTTTGTCAATGCTTGGGTCAGAAAAACACGAACAAAAACAACCAAACTTGGACCAAACTAAATACGCGGAGGAGCCTTGAGCCACGTGGACAGCATTTGGAAGCCTCTATAATTACATCCATGTTTTGTTAGCGAAATCTATCGATGGGTATCATTCATTTTGGAAGTTTCTCTTATCTAAGTCTCATGAAAACATGCCGTTGTTCGGCTTTAACGAAAACATCCTCTCACAGGTGTTTGAAGATGTATGAAATCAATGCCGCTTTCACTGACGTTTGTTTTGGTTAAAATTATCGTTGCAGTAGCAACACAAGGTCAGTAGGAGAGGCAACAAGATGACTCTTAGGAGGTTCATAATAACCATGTCAAAGAACTGTTATTAAACCGGTTTCCCAAGTTGAGCAAACTGGACGGTAATAAATCCGGTCCCCAATGACTGTACAAATAAGTCTATCAAATAATAGATCTGGTTTCATTGTGTAATTCAACCTGGCCAAGCGTCCCAACATGTATATCTGCCGAGCTGCTGTCCGAACAATTCACGTGTGAGGTCCACCGTCCATTTCCATACTAGGCTGGAATCATTTTGAAAGTGTGCTGGCCCCTTAACTCTCATTTGGCAAACGTGAAATTATGAATACGGATGTTTGAATGAATAGTAATCCACACTTGTAACAAGCCGTCGACTGGAATTGGAAATGGGGAACTAGTGAATCATTACTTCTCATCTCATCTCATTATCTGAAACCGCTTAATCCTATATAGGGTCACGGTGAGCCGGAGCCTATCCCGGAAACACAGGGCGTAAGGCAGGAATACACCCGACGACGGGACGCCGGTCCATCGCCGGTGAATCATTACTTGCCTTGTACTGATGTAGGTTTTCATGGTTTGATGCGTGACGATTGCTCTCCAAAGCTGTTCTTTTCGCGATAGCTGTGTCGCGCTCCTCCTCTCCTTCGCGACGTTTCGCCTCCCAGGATGCATCCTCAGGAGGCGTCTGAACGCCTGAGGATTCATTCAAGGTGGGACGGGAAAGTTCGCGAAGGAAAGAGGAAGAGTGTTTGACACGGCTATCCAGAAAGAACAGCTTGGAAAATAAATAATTAGTTACTTGCCTTGTTACCTATGGGGCAATCGCCTGGAATGTGCCCAAACCTGGCACATCTGGAAGCAAAGCAGTCTTTGGGCTGGATATTGCCAGGATAGGTGACCACTGATAATAAAAACAGAGCTACAGGTCGAGGGCATAACAGTGAAGCAGAATCTATTGTCCCACTACGTTATAGCATGATCCCTGCTTTTACTGGCTCACGCTGACCAGCGTGTTGACACATTTTCAAGCTACTACCGTGACCATAGCCAGACGGAGGGTGTGGGGACAGCCCTCATCCAGCAGCGGATTGACAAAGAGGGCAGCTGATTGACGGACACAGCGTTGGAAGGAAGTCGCCTCTGCGCGTCGAGACCGGGCGGCCACAGCGAGCATTGTTGTGGCGCTCGGTTCTGAGTGAAGGCCGAGGCGGAGCTGGCGGGGCTTAACCGGCAGAGCCAGCTCAAGGAGGAGGAGCTGGATCGCACCCAGGAGCGCCTCACCATCGCGTTGCAGAAACTCGAAGAGGCTGAGAAGGCGTCCGACGAGAGCAACCGGTGAGGATGTGGGGTCACACGGGGTCATAAGCAAGCGGGGGGGGGGTAGGAAATGAGGGCAAATTCGAGGCCATGGATTTTAAGAGGCACCCCAGCTAAAAACAACGAACTGATAACGACAGTTGTTACACTGCAATCCGGTCACGTGGCTCCGGCGGTGGAGCAAGTTGGATTGCAATTGTTAGCCTAAGTTTACTTTCTAGATGAGGATTGACTTAGTCCATCTTCACTCTGTGGTTCATAGTATGAGGATGATTTTGTGGGCAAGTCAATCGTGGTTTTCCTATGGATAAAGAAAATTGCCTGAATGAAGACCCAGACTCATATATTAAATTGGCTGTATTCAGAAACGCAATGACCGAGACCAACAATCTTGATTGGCTATACAGTACGTACATGTAATTTATAAACATTTATTTCACTGGGTGACCTGATTTTTACGAAAAAAACTGCGTGCCTTTCACAACAACATTTAATAACTGAGTGTCCTAAAAATGTGCTCTCGACTGAGAGAATCACGAAACTCCACCGACATAAAACTTTCCTAGAATTCCCCTTAAGACTAGCCGTCGACTAAGATCACACGGACGCCGTGTGCAGGGGCATGAAGGTTATCGAGACGAAGTCGCTGAAGGACGAGGAGAAGTTGGAGGTGCAGGAGGTGCAGCTGAAGGAGGCGAAGCACATTGCCGAGGAGGCTGACCGCAAGTACGAGGAGGTGAGATGATGCTACCACCGCTGTTTCACCTCGTTAGCGATGAATACATCATTTACATTTCTAAAGCGCATTTCATCCAAACGTCGCAAGTCGCGAAGCGCTCCTTTTCAGATGATGGCAGTTTTGTTGAAGGTAACATGAAAACCCTTAACAGTTGGGCCGCCACGAGAGGGCCACTATAAACTAGTGAAATCGCTGATTCTTCAATGGAGGAGAAATAGCAAAACTACATGAGCCCTCTCCCAAAGCCTTGTTGTGAATTGCAAAACTCGACTTTGGAATTTAACTACTGCGTATATTTCCATGCACAGAATAGGAAGCATACATATTCATCATATATGCAAACAAATACATGCTCATGCACTAACAGTGCATAGATCTGCATATAAAGAAACACATACTATAGAATTGGGTGGCACGGTGGCGCAGTGAGTAGCACTGTTGCCTAACAGCAAAAAGACTCCCGGGTTCAATTCGCGGCTCGAGTGCCTTTCTGTGTGGAGTTTGTGTGTTCTCCTCGTGCCTGCGCGGGTTTTTCCCGGTACTCCGGTTTTCTCCCATCGTCCAAGGACACGCTGCTGCCTAGATTAATTGGCTTGCTGAGTAAATTGCGCCACTAAATGTGGCCTGTGATGTATCAGCATCATATCCTGGATTATCCCCCGCCTTGTGCCCTCTGTCAGCCAGAATAGGCTCCAGCACCCCCTCCCCCCACGACCCTGTACAGGAAGCGGGGATTGATAATGAATTCTATAGCATTCAGTCATTCATTGTCAACACCCGCGTAATCCTGTACAGGGTCGAGACTCGGATCCAGAAAATCGTGATGACAATGAGATGAGATAAGACAATGGATGGATTCTATAGAATACAGAGTAGAGGTCCTTGTGCGAGCAGCAGTGGAATAAGGAAGCAATTGCAGGGTTGCACCTTTAACCTGTTATACAGAGCCTCGCTCTATACATACCCACACATGTACGCGCCAGAACAATGTATGGGGACACGCGCGAACGTGTCTGCATTAATACATACACGTGTACGCAGTCAAATTGTTCAGATACACAGGAACAGAGATGTGCGCTTCATGCGCGACAATGCATTGAGATCCCTTGCTCCCGGCGGTGCAGGTCGCGCGTAAGTTGATCGTGTTGGAGAGCGACTTGGAGCGGGCCGAGGAGCGTGCCGACCACGCCGAAACGTAAGCCCCCAGCGGCCCCACGACCTAAACGTTTCGACCCCCAAACCAGAGAACCGCCGCGGTGTCAGAGTTCTCCTCGCAGCCCACATGAAGTCCCCTCTTCCAAAAGGTGGCCAACTGGCTCAGTGCTGCAAGCGCTCAGATGGCACCATTCAGATCCAGAATTCGAATTTGTGTGTTGGCAAACACCGATTAACACTCGGTTCTCATGTGCAGTGACTTCATTATCTCTGCCAAGTCACACAGAGACTCGGACTCGGGACTAAGACATACATCCCCCTATGTAAGCTGTTGAGGCAAAAGCCCTGAGCCAGCACTCGTGATTGCCAGCAAGGGATGCGATGGCTGGTGTGATCATCAGCACCCCTCCCGCATTTGTCTCCTCAGGTAGTGATGTTCACGTCCTGCAGGAATCACAAAATATAACGCTATCGAATTTGGTTTTCACTCAAATGAGGAGACTTCCAGCTCTAAGAACTAAGGGTTTAAATGTTGGTTTGACTACCAGTCAACTAGTGGCACGGTAGTGCAGTGGGCAGCGCTGTCGCCTCACAGAAAGAAGATCCCGGGTTCAATTCCCGGCTTGGGTGCCTTTCTGTGTGGAGCTTGCGTGTTCTCTCCCTATGCCCGCGTGGGTTTTCGCCGGGTACTCCGGTTTCCTCCCACGTCCAAAGGCATGCCGCTGCATAGGTTAATTGGCCTGCTGAATCAATTCCCGTAAACTTCCCCTAAAATGTCCCTAAAAGTGTGCCCTGCAGTGTATTGGTGTCATATCCTGGGTATCCCCCAGCCGTGCACCCTCTGTCAGCCGGGATAGGCTCTGGCCTCCACTGCGACCCTGTACAGGATTAACGTTTGAAAGTGTAACTCTCCTAATGTGAATAATTGATCACGTGCAGACTCTTCGCAATTAGTTACGTAGTTGCCTCCTTCCTTGAGCCGTTTTCTTAACACGGAGAAATGCAACATCGCTCAAAAATTCTGAATTGAAATCAAACTCATGCTGATGGCATAATTGAATTCAAATTGGGAAGAAAAGTAATTATAGGAAATTTGAAGTTGATGGAAATTAGATTCTGAAAATTAAGGAAAAACATCCTCTGTTTTGCAAGTTTCTTGCAGTGAAACTCACACCATTAATTTGGCCGATTTCCATCATCCAAAAGGCTAGCCTCTCACCAGTAAAATTCTTTGTTCATTTGTCAAACTCCGATTTAGAAACATGAGAAATAAATTAATCATTAACAAGGCGCCAGTCCAGTCTGGGGGAGGCATTGCTGGCTGCTTTGGTTATTTATTAGCTGTGGGAGCATGGTGAAAAATTGAGTAAATGCAAAAATATAACGAACTGCTTTGGCCGCGGTGCAAAGGCACAAAATGCCTGAAAACAGAAAAAAAAGACTTAAACTATGTTAACATTGCAAGCAATGACCCTTCTTCAGTCTGCATTTTTGTTGTGTTGTGAGACAGAGTTGACACGAACGTGGCGAGTTTACTTACCTCTGTGTGGTTTTATTGACAACTTGAGCAGTCGTCTGTCATTGCAACTAACTCACTCCGCAGCGCGCACTGTGCACGTCTAAACACCACCCTTGTTCGTACCGCCACCACAGACCCTGCTGTGCCACCTTGTACACCTAACCACCTATATTTACCGCACCTCGCCCCAAACGGCATAATCTCACCGGCTCCCACCACCTCCCTCCCTCCACCGCGGCGGCGTGTACGTGCGTGCGTGCGTGGGTGCGTGCACGCACTATGACATCGCGATTTGGAAAATGCCTGCATGTACCACCTCCCGCACGCAACCCTGGATCCCCCACACTAACAGCCGCTCACGACGCCTGGAGGAGGAACATCAAGTTGCCCTTGAGAGTCTCAAGTCGCTCTTGGTGACGGATGAGAAGGTAGAGAAACGTCGCGTCGCCCCGAACTTGGTCACCACATCCCCAAAACACTCGACCCAAACGGGCGACGATCGGTCTCAGGCAGCAGCTCTTGAAGGCGGATGGCGAAACTTTGTAAAATATCCTCGGAACAAAATACTATAACGATCAATATTGTCCGTAAATATGTCTGTGCGAAATCAAATTTGAAATTCACTCTCAAGGGCTGCTGATCTATCCGGGTGTTCGAGAGTGGACGGACGTCTATGTACCAATGGGAATTTGTCAAAAACTTTTGAGAACTGGGCATGAGAAGTACAGCAACCTCCGGGTTGCGGAAATCATACAACAAATGCATGCATGGTCGTTGTGATGTGGCTTCAATGTTATGGTACCAAGTTCCATGCCCATTTCGGTTGCAGTTTAACAGTGCCTCGTTTACAAAAGTTGTCGACTGCCCTTCCATCCTCACACCTCTCTTCCTCGTTAAGTGCACAGCCTAGCGTCAGGACAATCGTGACGGTCACCGCTGCATGTGCCTGCCCGCTTCAACCCTCTGTGCCTTGCTGAATGAAAATCAAAGTGTAATTAAACGTCATTTTTAGAAAACCTGGACATTCAGTCCTCAAATCCCATCATTAATTAAATATATTATTTTCTGCCTTCTTTGGAGCTTTGCCCGTGTGCATTTATAGCTGTGGATCAGCCTTCCCACGACCCCATTCCCCCATCTTGCTCTCTTGCTTGCGCACTGTTTATTTCACATCATCTCCCTTGGCCCCTTTCCCGCCATCTCCTGTTCCCGTTTCCTCAACCCATCTCGCTCCATTTCGCTCTTAATCCTGCCTCCCCCCCTTCCCCTCTCCCCCATCCTCCCTTCCTCTCCTCTCCGCTCCCCTTCCCCGTACCGAATTTCTCGCCCATCATCTCCACCACGACAGCAAATGCTCGGCGCTTGAGGAGGACCTGAAAAACATGACCAACGACCTGAAATCGCTCATGGCACAGAACGAGGAGGTTAGAGGCGTGACGTGGATTTCTTGATTTGGATTCCCCACATGCTTCCGATTCCGGATTGTTTATTTGTTTTATGTTTATCTGTATGTGGGAACTGCTTCACTCAAAGGGTTTCGTACAACAGCGTTTCCCAAACTCCAGCCCTCATTAATGACAATAACCACATTTGGTCTTTGCACCATTCTGACAGGGTGGCACGGTGGCCCAGTGGGTAGCGCTGTTGCCTCATAGCAAGAAGGTCCCGGGTTCGAATCTCGGCTCGGGTGCCTTTCTGTGTGGAGTTCGCATGCTCTCTCCCCGTGTCCGCGTGGGTTTTCGCTGAGCACTCCGGTTTCATCCCACAGTCCAAAAAAAAACCATGCTGCTGCATAGGTTAATTGGCTTGCAGACTAAATTGCCCTCAGTGCCCGGTGATGGACTGGCGTGCCATCGTGGGTATATCCCTGCCTTGCGCCCTGTGTCTGCCGGGATAGGCTCCAGCCCACCGCGGCCCTGTACAGGACTAAGCGGTTTCTGACAATGAGATGACCATTCTGATAGCGCAAAGCCTATCGCGAAGGTAATACATTCGTCCTTTTGTAAGCGTTACAGAACTTTTGCGCCTAGAGTCTACTACCTTATCGGCTGGCAGCCGGTGACAGATTGCGGACGGTGAGCTGTACGACGATTGGCGGAACCCAGGGCCCGCAGTGGCCCTGGTTTTCACGCTGGCCGGCAATGTCCGTGAACGTGCGAGCTGTCCAACTCTGATCGACTGTGACGAGCGATGCAGGCAGTGCCACGTGGCTTCGAGATGACGGGACTTTGGGAAGCACCGTTGCGCACATACGCGTCTCGATATGCGGTGCCATTTAGACACCACACACACGCGCGCACTGTATTGTAAATGGTTGAGTACAGTTTAGGACACAAAGACAACCCAGCGTGGGTGGGCTCACTCAGAGACATAAACCCCCAATTGAACCGAACAGCCGTACGCTTTGCAACAGGAAAAGGAAGAACAATTGTTAAATAAATGTTTCCTCCAGTATAAGTTATCTTCAACAATTTACGAAAACTTTGGATAATTTGTGGCTCATTAGGAGAGATGTTTCTTTTCCAACGCTAATGATCACCAAAACTTGGGAGGATATGAGATTGAACATATTTTTTATGAAAATTGCGTATAATTCTCACAACAAAAACCTTCGCCAAAAGTCGGATGTACACACAAAAACATTAAAATGGAACATATTTTACAACTCACACGAAATCCCCCACAAAGGAAAATTAGAAAAATTTAGCGAGGCTTCCACGGAGAGACACATTTGTCAACAATACTCTAAAAAAAGAGTTTTACTCTTCAATTGGTCACTAAAGTATATCTTTGACATAGGTTGATTGGCTCGCAGACTAAAATTGTCCCGCAATGCCTGGCGATGGACCGGCGTCCCGTCGTCGGGTGTATTCCTGCCTTGCGCCCTGTGTTTCCGGGATAGGCTCCGGCTTCACCGTGACCCTATATAGGATTAAGCGGTTTCAGATAATGAGATGAGATGAGAATAGCCTGACCTTTGAAAGAGCATTAAGGGTGCACAGCAAATGATTTGGTATGTTCGAAAAACACAGGCAAGTTTACCAGTTAAACAAACTTCTATGTTGCCCACCCTGGCCGTTAGGCAAAAACTAAATAGCACGAACACACGCTAGCCGTTCTACACAGCGTTCCAGGCATAGCTGAGCGGTGCAGATAAAACGTTAACGTAAATAAGACGGCAAGATTGCATCGGCCGCACGTCGCGTATCGACCAGGGTTCCTACGGTGATTGTTTTCGAGTCGCGACGCCCATCGAGATAACATTTGTTTTAATATTAAAATTGCTACCATGCACCCAACAGCGTGGGTTAGCGTTCGCGTACATTTTAGGTCCTCTGAGTCGTTAGTTTAAACATTCCGCATTCCTATGGCGGCTATCAATCCTGTAAACTACCGTGAACAAAATGTTCCAGTATTAACCTGGATAAAGGCCGCAAAGCAATGCAGCAGAGATCTGTCCTCAGTCAGAAAAAGTCAGTCAAATAAAACACCTTAACATTGATCTCATACGTGCGGATTGTCTCCATGTGTTAAGCTGTCAACAAGTTGGGGCACATGGACTGTTTTTTAAACACATGAGATCATTTGATTACAGCACGGGGATTGTAGTTCTCGTGAAAATGAAATTTCCTCAGCATCCTCCGTTGGCTTACGTAGACACGGAACTCATCAAGGGGGCAAAGATTTCTAAACCAGACCCTCCTCAGCTCGTTAAGTTGGCGCCTCTTCAAGGCGATCGTGAGACAAATCGGATTAAACGAGTCGCTGTACAGCTGAGGTATATATCTCGCTCATTAAATGAAAGGATGTCAACCCCCCAACTTGTTGTCATGAGCATTTATCTTCCCAACTACACTATATGTATTATTTATGTACTCAGGAGCTCTGAGCTTTGCTGTTCAATGTACACTTGTGCATTCACCAGCAAAAACAGGACTCGATTGTAGAACTTCGGCAGTGATAGATGTCGTGCTCACCAGTGTGTGCATGTCTTTCTCTCCGCAGTATTCCCAGAAAGAAGACAAGTTTGAGGAAGAGATAAAGATCCTGAGCGAGAAGCTGAAGGAGGCCAGTATTTGATTTGCTCACTGCAGAATAGACCGAGGCACAGAATGTTTAAGAACAAAACCTGTTGGTGTAACTACGAGGCTTCCAAATGCTTACGATACATTCCAAACTTACAACACAACCAATTCTGTTTAAGAAGTCGTATCGGAGAGGTGCCAGTGCATCGTGTGAAATGGTGTCTCACTTGTGCCACTTGATCCATGTTTGGTTCAGTTTGGTCGGTCCGCGTTGTGTTTGTGTGTAATCACCGCTTTGGAGTTGGGAGCCAGTGACCGGAGTCCAACCGTTTTCACGCTCTGCTCGGCGCAGGTGGAGCAACGGGCGGAGTATGCAGAGCGAACAGTTGTCAAGTTGGAGAACAGCATTGACGACCTGGAGGGTGAGTGAGGGCAAGTTCCAGAGGGACAATCCTTGTTTATGGGCCTGCTGAAAACTGCCACTCAAAGATATCCACCGTCCACTTGCAACAAATGTGTGATTGAGCTAAGAATGTGTGAGGCTGATGAATGACACTGGAGTGTGACATTGGTCAACATACTCACCACTGCACCACCTGGAGGTAGCGTTTAAATAGACCATAATTTTCCTTTTAAACACATTTTTGGGTGATGTTGTGTTGGTATTTGGTTTAAAAGTAAAAACAAAGCAACTAAACTCATGTATCAAAAACTGTGCTAAAAGGAAATATAACATACGTGACATTTTAGGCAATGACCTTTCACTTCAATATATTTTATTTGGTGGGATTGTGGACTAACCATTCTTTAAAAAAGTAAACAACACAGCTAATGTCTACTGCAACCATTCACTTTAATACGAATGGTGGTTGAACAATTGTTAAGGTGGTTAATGATAACAAAGGGGAACAGCTTAAGTAAATTCCAAGTTGAGCAAAGTTGAGTCACAGTTTCACGCTGCTCAAAGCAGTATGGGGCAGGACTTGTATCTTTGGGTGGAAACTTATCAATGACTTGAAGTGTTACAAATTCCACTTTCCCATGGTAGGTGCCAGTTATTTTTCAGGTCATCTACAGTTGTCTTCCCGTAAAGTGAGGCTTTTTGGCATAAAATGCTTTATAGATACAGTGTATTAAAAAGAAAAAATAATATCCCACCAGAAACCTAAGTGCTGGGAAGGGCCTTGGGTGTGTTTTCCAGGGGAAACTGCAAATTATGACACATGAGCATCCGGCTTTGAGTGAACACTTTAAACGGAAAGCCGTTTCCGAAAAGCAAAAAAAATCTGGCATACCCCTCAGTAGAGTGGATTAAGTTGCAAGTTCTGACAGGGCCCATACTTTAAATATTGCACTAAGCTGCATGGCTGCCGGTGAGAATAACGTGAGATGTATACACTCGACCTATAGAGAAGAATACTTCTGTCTTTAAGTGTGCTTCAAAAAAAAAAACAATTGATAACGTGTACAGTATTTGTTCAGTATCGAAGGTATTTGTTCGAAGAATAACTCAGAGGTACCAGGAAACCGCAGAGGTGAGAGGACAGCTGGCAACAACTTGCCAGACACAGTGTCCTATATATTATGTTGTCACCCATTTAATGTGTGTTTATTCAGTTGTGAGAGGAAACCGGATAACCCAAGGGAAACCAATACAGAACAGGGAGAGAACACACAAAATCCACACAGAAAGGTCCACAAGGCGGGAATCGAAGCGCTTTTGGAAGGACCTTTTCTCTGAGAGGCGTGGATGTTACATTGCGCCACCCGCATTAAACAAGCACAAAAGCGAACATCCACTTGTTATGGCACATATGGCTCGAGACTCTATCGGGTGACCTTGACTTTATTTGGATGAGACAGAATTATGGCACGCACCTTCTGATGCGAAACATTTCTTCTGGAATTGGACTGCAGCCACGTCTGACTGTGAAACATTCCAGCCATAAACCTCAAACAGTCCAGTGGAGGCTGGTGTGCAGAGAGGAACGCAGCCAGGCGCGACTGCTCACTCCACTATGTCGTTGGCAGGGAAACACAAAGAAAAATGGTCTGCAGTAAACCGACCCACAGGTTTCATAAACGTTTCTCTTTCTGAAGGGAGGTCGACCAATCAGGTCAACCCTCAAGGTCAGATAGTCAAAAGAGCAAATTGTAGCATTAGCAAGATCTGTCACAGTGAACGGGCCGAGAAAACGGTGCAACATTCCAACAAAACGCATCACTTCATACTTGTTGTCCATGGGGTCGGCGAAGTGCTCCGATGTGCCGAGCTAGTACCGAGTTATTTTGCGGTTGTGCTGTAGCGCTCCAATGTGTTTCCAGTTGTGCCATGTCAAAACGATGTCAGATGTGCCGCTCCACAGACTGCGAGCTTCGCCACCAACTGAAATGACCGCCTCACTTTTTTTTCTCTTGGGCGGCGCGGTGGCCCAGTGGTTAGCGCTGTCGCCTCACAGCAAGAAGGTCCCGGGTTCGAATCTCTCGGCTCGGGTGCCTTTCTGTATGGAGTTTGCATGCTCTCCCCGTGTCCGCGTGGGTTTTCGCCGGGCACTCCGGTTTCCTCCCACAGTCCAAAAAGCATGCTGCTACATAGGTTGATTGGCTCGCAGGCTAAATTGCCCCGCAGTGCCCGGCGATGGACTGGCGTCCCATCGCCGGTATATCCTTGCCTTGCGCCCTGTGTCTGCCGGGATAGGCTCCGGCTTCACCGTGACCCTGTATAGCACTAAGCGGTTTCAGACAATGAGATGAGATTATGAACTGTAGAATTCTGATACTGAAAAATGCTTTGAGCAAATGGAGCGATGTGTGGGAGATGCTGCCCTGCCAAACAATGCGGTACAACAGAGCGGTGTGCCAATCGCCTCACCTTGGTGCCCGTCAACAGAGCAACTGGCCAGGGCCAAGGAGGAGAACTTGGGAATCAACCAAGTGCTGGACCAGACTCTGCTGGAACTGAACAACATGTGACCGTGCGCCACTGGCGCCGTCTCCTCGTCCCCACGCGCCCCATGTGGCCCCAAACACGGACCACACACACGGCAGCACACCTGTACGCTGACCAGGGGCAACACGCGTCGCACCTCAACGCAGTGTCACTGTCAGCTGCGCCACTGCTAATTGGCTGCTGTTGGCTTGAAGTGGTTGACTATATCTGTAGCCAGCTGGCTGGATGATAGGGATTAAATAAATCACCCTCAAGCAATTCAATGAAACGTCATGATTGGAGATCTTAATCTAATTTTGAATTACCGCATTCCCATATTATAAAACACTGGAAAGTAAGACGCCCCCCCCCCCAAAGTTTTTACCAGGAGTTTTAAATTTGTATGGTCACACAACACACACATGCATTATAAGATGAACTCACTTTTGCCTTAAATTAGAAAGGATACATTTGGTTCTTTTTAATGTGGAGGATAGTGAAGAAATAATCTTACATCAGCTCACTTGTATTGTTGATAAAATGTTTTCTTTCATAAACACACAGGTCTTGACTATACTTTGCAAACAAGGTTGAAATCTTCTTATATGGCATCAGTGGAGCACGGACTCGAGGGAATTGATGATAAAATGGCTTAATAATATAAACACGGAGATTGTCTGGATCTGGAAATTACACTTCCTCAAGCAGATGGGGGGACGGGGGGGGGCGGCAGCGTAGTGAGAAACGATTTTTCATCACAGCAAGATCCAGGATGCGGTTCCCTGCTCGAGTGCCTTTCTGTGTGGCGTTTGCATGTTCTCCCCGTGTCCGCGTGGGTTTTCGCCAGGCACTTCGGTTTCCTAATACAGCCCAAAGACCCGCTGCTGCCCAGGTTAATTGGACTGCTGAGTAAATTGCCCCCAAAAAGTGCGCTGCTATGTATTGGCTACACCTCCTGGGTATAGGCCCGCCTTGTACCCTGTGCCTGCCCTGGATAGGCTTTGGCCCCCCGCAACCATGCACAGCATTAAGCGGGTACTGATACTGATACAACCGGATGGGCTCTTATCCGAACCAGAGTTGAACGTTGGCCACGAGCTGGCTGCCAGGACGTACTGATCTAAGTGTTATTAAGGCACTGAGTCAAAAAACCGTCAAATAGTTGAAGATGAATTCTCATGCATAATTTACTGCATTTGTAATATTTTAGACTTGATGTTGATTTTTTGTTGTTGCATACCGAATGTTGAAGGATAGGGACGCAATGATTCATCAATTGCAATCTTTACACTTAACTTTGAACGAATGGAACGAAATATTACGAACAAGGCAGCGCAGTTGAGACAATGCAAACAAGAGGAATAATTTGATTGTTTTAAAACTTCTTCAATTGAAGACTCACAATCATGACAGTTCATTATGACTTGAGGGTCACTTGTTACACGTTTATACAAAGTGCCCGATTGCATTGCCCAAAGTCCATGGTTTAGTTCCTGTCGCAGGTTAATCATTTCTGCAGTGTTTAACGTTACCAATATGTAAAAAAATGTCAAACACAACACCACGTATACTGTAAACAGGGCAAAATGTGATAAACAATCGCCAATTGGCAATTAAAAACGGAATTACTATCACCATAATACTTCATTCGAACTCTAACATTGCTCCTAGCTCCTTACCAGTTGTCAATGTTGTGAAATGTGGCACTATTCTGAGTTGCGATGCTTTTCCCCACACAATCTTTAAAGACACAAAATACACGATCTTGCCTTTTCCACCCACAATCCTTAAGACACAATACCGTGCATGGTCTGTGAAGCAGCTCAAGCAGAACCTCCTTATCGAACAGACTGCATCAGACCAAATAATCACCCCCCCCCCCGTGAAGTTCTTTGGTTGTATGGAAGGCATGCGTGTTACCTTGAATTAACAGCAGTTCTGAGTTCAACCAGAGTTGATGCATTCCGATAAAATCATGAGCAACCACACATGCAATCTGCATAATTGCAGCCATCAGGTATGTGGATTTTGCAATAATATAGTCACATTAATTATCACAATGTATTGTGCATTCACACTTGTAGCTTGAACGTGTTATTGGTGTTCGCAATGCAAACGCGTTTTAAAATTAAAAGTCTGCATTAGCAACACAAGAAAGCATGAGATAAGCGATTTTGTTTGGTGCGGTATTTGTTTTATTACTTGGAGTTGCTATTGTACCGAGCCCTATGGGTTTGGCATTTGGTTATAGATGGAGCTGTTGTGTTGCCAGAAGCGGAATGCCAACACTTTTCTGATGCAACATGGGCACCATGCACCACTGCATATACGGACACCAGGTGTGCAGGGCTTTGTAAGAAAACTTCAAAGAAAACGCTGAGCCTGCCCAAACAAACCTTGGATAAATCACGCACCGTCGAATGCCATGCAATGAATGCAACATTTCTAAGCATTATTGCAATTTGTGGAATTGTAGCGAGGCACGTGGGCGGCACGGTGGCCCAGTGGGTAGAGCTATCGCCTCACAGCAAGAAGCCCCGGGTTCGATTCTCGGCTCGGGTGCCTGTGTGGAGTTTGCATGTTCTCTCCCCGTGTTCGCGTGGGTTTTCGCCGGGTATTCCGGGCTCCTCCCACAGTCCAAAAACATGCTGTTGCATAGGTTTATTGGCTTGCAGACTAAAATTGCCCGCAGTGCCCAGTGATGGACTAGCGTCCCATCGTGGGTATATCCCTGCCTTGCGCCCTGTGTCTGCCGGGATAGGCCCCGGCTCACCGCGACCCTGTATAGGATTAAGCGGTTTTTAACAATGAGATGAGATTAGATGAGCAAGGCACGTGGTAGGTGTCGCTCATTGTACAGTACAGGTGCATTCCTGGCAGATGCAGTGGCCCGAAAATCAATTATCGCCAAACTGCAAATTACAGAGATTATGCACAAAGTACTCACCCAGCAATGCCAGCCCTATAATTTGGGGATTACTGGTTCAGTGATTCATATGATTTAAGTTCCCTAAACATGCATCAAATCATGCAAAAAAAAGTAGTTTGATTGTATGGAATAGGTTCAAGTCACCCAGCCACCAGAGGCCCCTACAATCACAATATCGTCAAAATAAGAGTCAATCCTTGCATAAATTTACGACCTTATACTACAAAAATGCGTGCAATGATGTGCACCATAACAGTCGAGGTTAGTCATCATTTTATAGACTTTCGAAACAAACTCCATAGCAATTATAATGGAAAACATTTTTGAAGTCAATGTCACTTGAGTTTGCAACACCAGTTCCAGTCATCCGGTCCAATTATACATCGAGATTAAATGTTTCACATGTTTATTGACTGACAGCTGAGAATCAGTTCCATTATTGACAAGCGGCAGTCAATAAGCAGCTCCAAGCCCCGTTTCCGAGTGCCTTTATGGCAGCATCACGTAGTTTGATTCAACAAATAATCAACATTGAATTATGGCAGGTCAAAATGCGAGGTCTATCTCCCTTTTGTAAAAATATATATGTAATCAACTCATGACCAAAAACGTGTTATTAAGTAATAAGACATTTTATCTCAATTCCAAGAAAGTTTTAAAACTGGTATACAAAACAAAAACTATCGTACATTAGCTTTTCCGCTACGGGTTACACATTTTTTTTCTTAAGTACATTTCTGTTTGTGTTGGCAAGAACTGCTGATGTTCCGCAGATCACGGTGCCGCTGGGGAGCCAATGCTCCTCTGGCTTTTCTTTTTGCCTTATTTGGTCAGGCCGCAGAGGGCCCGGGGATGCAATGCTACAGGATTGACTCACGACAGCGTGTATACCCACAAACATGGGCAAATATCCCCCGAATGTAGCATTGTTACTGGAGCAAGTCGTGTTAGCGAGCACCTATTACAGCCTTCGCGGCACAGCAACACGATGAGGTGGTGGGGCTAGCACCACCACCCCCAATCTTTTATCCTTGATGTTTTTAAAAGCAATGTTTTACACACATAGATCTTGCAGAAAACACGCGCCAGGGAAAGTTTTATTACCACTTGTAAACTGATGTTATCCATGACCAGGAGTCGAACTCAAGCTAGTTGTTTTTCTCAGGAGTGCGTTAGCCACTGCTCTATACACACAAACATGGCTAGTGGAAAGCGGTGTCCCGTTAGGTAATCTCACTAGTGGGTATACTAATCTCATCGTCGGAACCGCTTCACCCTGTATATGGTCGCGGTGAGCCAGAGCCTATTCCGGCAGACACAGGGTGCAAGGCAGGGATATATACCCATGATAGAACGCCAGTCCATCACCGGGCACTGAGGGCAATTTAGTCTGCAAGCCAATTAACCTATGCAGCGGCGTGTTTTTGGACTGTGGGAGAAAACCGGAGTGCCCGGCGAAAACCCACGCGGACACGGGGAGAACATGCAAACTCCACACGGAAAGGCACCCGAGCCGAGATTCGAACCCGGGACTTTCTTGCTGTGAGGCGACAGCGCTACCCACTGGGCCACCGTGCCACTTCAGTAGTGGCTATAGATGAACGATAATGAAGCAGGACTGGGAACACGAAACCCATTTTTAAAAAATTAGGTGTAAAAAAACAAAACATCCACTACTTTATCCAAGGATTGTTATAATTTGCCAACAATTTACAATTCAGAATATTCGTAATGTTTACTACCACACATGAAACACAAAGTAATCATTGCAGTCAGTACAAATGCCCAAACAAGGCATGGTTGGTGTGCACAACAGAAAATGTTATTGCTTGGTAGAATATGTAGTTGATTCGATGGCAATGGAAAATGAGCCAGCTAACGATAATCCCACCTCGCATGTTTGGTAACGCTTTTAAAACACAAACAGATGCTTATTATTACAACCGAACGTACTCAGTGAGCTTCCAAACTCTAGATGCAGGATTCCTGCGACGCAACAAACGTTCGACTGACAAGCACAACAGCGTACAGAAAGTCGTGTTGCACAATGTTACTCATGTTGCACAGCGGTGCTGTAATGAAACTGTGGCGCAAGTTTGTAATGAAACAAAAAAACATCGGCTCTGGCAACTGGCAAGTGATGCAAAATCAAGGTGAGGTCAATTATCTTGGAAAAAATAGCTCTGGTGTTCCATGGCATAAAAAAAAATCAACAACCATCCTGGTAATCAAACAGTCCTTCAAAATAACAAAGGGAGCAACTGAATCCTTTCCCTTTGAACACGCAACGTGTCTTTGCTACATGAAGCCACCATTTCATAACCGGTAGTAAATAATTTGATTCAGTTTGGCACAACTGTGTTAACATAAACCAAACTGCCATCTCATATAAGTAAACCAAAAATTGTAATATGGAGATGTAAATTAGTTTCAGCAAGTTTTGCATTGTTTAGTAAGACTGGTTTCAATACTTGGGTTTATTTTCAAATATTGCTGCTGATTTGAACTCATTCTCAGCCCAGGGGATCAGCTTTTTGAGCAATTGTGCATAATCTGCGTATCAGATTGCCGCCAAATGGCCAAAAACTCGAAATTTGCCCATTTAGAGATCCATTTGTAAAGCATGTTTATGCTACCTTAAAACTTTTTTTTCATTACTGAGTTGAATATTAAAGACAACGCTGTCAGTTACTCAATCACTAATTCCTAACATGACTGATAGAAATTAATACAGTGCCCCACGTTTCCCTGCGTATGGCTATGCAGTGACCTGTGGCTGATTATAGAAAAGACCTAAAGTGATTTTACCCATTTATTTTTCTTCCCTCTATTATCTTAGGCTTACACGCTGTAGTTGCCACTTGCAGACTGCCTTTCTCCAGTTACCTCGACTCTACACTTTTCACATATAGTGGACCTGTCACAACATCTAGTAATGCCGTTATTGGACAACTGTAACCCCACTTGCATTTTACTATACATTTGGCCGTACACTGTTTTAAAGGACACATTAAGGGGAAAATTCTACTTAAGCTGCTTGAAACATCCGGTTACTGAAAAGTGGTCTCCTGAGCAAAAATGTCCACTGTCCATCCCACAATGTGGCTCCGTCTCTCCTCAGCTCAGGGGCAATGCTCATTAATAATTTGAGCACATTTTTCGAATTCGAGGGCTATCTGCAAAGCGGTGGCATTGAGGCCGACCGACTGCAGGTTGCACAGGATGCAAACTGCGACGCCGTACGGCTGGTGTGGCTCTTGCTTGGCGGACGGGGACCCTTCGGCAGGGAGGACAAGCACCACGGAGCTGGCTCCAACGGCACCACCAGTGTGCGAAGCGTATTGACGTGTGCGCCGGCAAGCACCGCAATTCTGCCGTCTCTCAACCACACCCCAGCCCATGCCGTATCCACCCTCCCGGTCCCAAGACATCTCACTGCCGGGGACCGGTGACCATAGCGCACGCACCGTGTCAGACTTCAGGTAGCCTGGCAGACGGCCTTTGTCTACGTCTGAGACTTCTGTCTGGAAAGGGACAAATGAACAGAGGGCGAGACAAAGAACAGATCGATTGTTAAAATTGAATATTGTGTCAGGATTGCAGCAGCATGGGTCTGAAGAGGATAATGGTGTCAGTGTGAGGCTTTCATCCAGGAGCAAAGGAAGGTTTTCCAGTAATGGTGATCACTTTAAGGACGCTTGAAGCAATAAGTTATTACAATGTGCAAAATAAGATGTTTTTTTTGTCTATTGTTAAATATTATCTGGTAGGTAAGGGGGAAGTTAGTAATAACACCTAATTAATGTATCCAAGAAAATCCATTAAGTCTAAAGAGTTATTTTAGGAGGATTTTGCATTGGGATGATTGGCATGTGGGGAAAAAGGAAATTAGGGTAAACGGACTCGTAAAAACAGGAATGTAATACTTTTACAGCAGCACAGATGGGGTTTACAAGCCACTTTCTGTACTTGAATTGTAGTCCAGTAGGCTTGGGAATATCACAAAACTATATCATTTGCAAACCAATTCCTCAAAAATTCTGGATTATACATGTGCACCACCATGCTCTGTATATTATCAACAAAAATCACAAAGCCACTCGCGTGTGAAATATGTGGGGTGTATGTTGTCGAAGTGCGGATACCTGATAACTATAAAGCATAGCATTGGCAAACTTCAGAAGGTCCCCCACAGTAGAGAGGAAGCCACCCCCAGCCCACTTGTACGAGTTGTCGACATACTGGGCATTCACAATCCGACCCTTTTTGTTTAACACGTAATACCTACAAAAAGAAAAATATGACGCAAACACAAATTTAACCTCAAACATGCTGCACAAACACTAAGCACATCGCTTAAAACCTGACATTCTCATGAGACATTCACTCACGCTTTAAACTCACATCTTGAAATGCACATTAGAGAACCTTAGCAGGTATCTATACGAATGTTTCATTTTTCAGTCACCACTTAATTCAAGTCGCAGTGATGTCCATAGTCCAGGGCATCTCCGTGCCTGAGGCGGTAAGTGCCACTGCATTCCATCCCGGTTAGCCAGGAAGCCCACCTGGAGCGGTTATAGATGATGGGCTCATTGAGGTCGGCCACGGTGTGGAGCATGTCAAGCTGGCGGAACATCTTGAGCATGTGCTGCACGAAGTCGTCACCCGAGCAGCCCTCCACTACGCTGCTCAACAGTGTGAAAGCGTGTGTCGAGTAGAGAAACTCACTGCCTGAGCGTAACATGAGACAGGGCGGTGGGAGGGATTAGTGTTTTTAAAAGGTGGTTTGGAAAAGTAGAAAGATTTTTTTAAGCTTAACTTTGATTTGTTTGTCAATGACTCCATATTAGGCCACAAACGACCCGGATATTCGTCACTTAAAATTATCATGATTGCGATACATACATGAATTTGTACAAGTAAGAATCAATTCAGTTTGTACTGTGTATGCTACAAATAACTTCATATCGTTGTTTCATCTTGGGCTTCTCCAGTTGTTATGACAAATGTATTGATGAAAAACACACTCAAGAAGCCATCAACGGGCTTACCTGGTTTGTATATAAGCGGGTCATTTTTAAACAGTTTCAGCGAGTCGCCCACACTTGAAAATTTCTCCATCAGATAATATTCCTCTTTTGAAAATTCCTGATTATTGCCCATGAGTTTTGGTGTATTTATCACTCTTCCTGCTTGGTCAGGGTGCCCTTCTTTATGTTTCGTCTTGTCCTCCGAGTTCCTGACGACCGAACTTGCTTTCTTCTCTGTCCGCTGCATTAATCGGCCACTGCGGGCCGCTTTTCGCTTTACCTCGTCTTCCCGGACTTTCTGGGGATCCTTCTCATAATGGCGAATCCCCGAGAAGTGAGACAAAATTTGGCGAGGAGTGATGATCACCTGCCAAGCATGACAAGGTTTAGATTTTCTTACATTGTATGTTTAAGCACTGGCAGCACAGCATGTGTAACTCCATTTTATTCACCAAACTACTGCAGCATATTTTATAACACAAAATACACATCTAAAATATAAAGCAGAATAGGTCTTCCAAATATTTAGCAATGTAACTTATGACAGTAATATCAGCTCAAACAAGCATGCAGTTGTCTCTTATTTACAGCTTTGAGCTCAAGAGTTGGAAATTATATTTTCATATGGCAAGGGCAAGTTTATCCATAGCACACTTTTTACAATGTGGAACTCGCTTTGTTTACTCAATATGGTTAAGAGCTGAGTCAGCCAAATACTGTGATTTTATTGTGCGAACTTTCAATTGCAAGCCTTACACTCTAACCAATGTGCAACCTGACCGGAAGATAAAATAATTACGCATACAACAAGTCATGAATGTGTTTACGTTCACCATAATAATAATTTACATTTCTACGTGCATTTCACACAAGGGTCTCGAAGCCACGACGTCAGTATTATAAATCACTTTAAAAGTCGTGAGCATGGTGAATCTTCACATGCTGATGAGGCACTCCACGTTGCCAGACATGGACACAATTTGGAATTTTGGTGAGAGGGGAACACACACTTTTTGGCCTTGGAAATCCTTCTCGGGAAAGTCAGGCACATAGGTTTGCACCGGTGCATCCAGATCGACCTTTCCGGCCTCCCAAATCCGTGCCAAAGCTGCTGCCGTCAGGCTCTTGCTCACGCTTGCGACACGCATCACCGTATCGCTGTGACACGGCAATCGGTTCTCGAGGTCGGCGAATCCCAGTCCTGGAAACCAAGCAACAAGCCCAGAGGGTTGGACATCAGGCTTAAAAGCTCACAATTCAGTTTTTCACAATAACTAACAGCGGTCCATAGTCATGTCATAATCCAACCATTAATTTATTACATTACTTATACATACCTCGAATTCCAGGAGAATACTTTAGTGGGTGGCACGGTGGCACAGTAAGTAGCACTGTCGCCTCACAGAAAGAAGGTCCCAGGTTCGATTCCCGCCTCAGCTACCTTTCTATGTGGAGATTGTGGGTTCTCCCCATGTCTGCATGGGTTTTCGTGGGGTTCTCAAGTTTCTTCCCACCGTCCAAAGACAAGCTACTGCCTGGGGTAATTGGCCTATTGAGTAAATTGTTCCCAGTGCCCTGCACTGTACTGGCGCCATATCATGGGTATAGCCCTGCCTTGTGCCCTCTGTCTGCCGGAATAGGCTCCTTGCCCCCC
>JAZEWT010000015.1:10806822-10825537 GCA_036362905.1 Mordacia mordax | reverse complement strand
CGACCTTGTACAGGACTAAGCGGGTGTTGATGATGATTGTGATGCGTGTGCTTTTAAATCGTACGTTTGAGCACGTATTAAATGAGAACAGCGTGGTGGTACATTTGTAAACAAGGCTTCGTACATGAATGAAACCGCAGTGAATTCACTCCCAGAGCGTTGTTAGTCCTATGTGCTATGCTACGCCTGCATGTGTTATCCCGTGTGTGTGTAGTACTTATTAACGTGCTGGTAACAGCGCTTGCGCCAACAGTTGAGCAAGGCTATGTTGCACGTTTGCGGTCCACGTTACTATTGTACAATACTGCATAGGACGTTAACGGTAGTTATATGGTGTGGAATTTACACCGCAAGAACTCGACATTTGCACCACCGGCTGTGGGCAATAATCAGTCTTTCATTGCGCATTATAGTTGACAACTGACAACGTGAATGTTGTGCAGATATCGAGGGTGAATACATTGCTACATCCGCGATATAATTATACTGTAGGCGGTGTGCTGCACGCATTACCAGGAAGTTATCTGCATACACACTGGTTTTGCCTTACCTGCACAGTGCAGTGAAATCTGTCGTCAAACCTATTCGCTGTCAACATCTTCCCGAACGTCTCATGCATGATACGCGTTCTCACGATAAAATATATATAATTATTTGGTTTTCAAAGCCTAATTATAGACAGCATAATAATAACACTGCCAGACACATCTTATTTTAGCAAGTCGTGAGTAGTTACATTGGCGTGACAAGGTATTCTATCAAATATTGTTTAGTCATTAAACTATTGTTTAAACGCCAGATTTCTGCTATCAACTTCTCAGTTACACTGTAACAATTGTTTTTTGTGCCAAAAGACTTTTGGCCCACTTTCCCAAAGCACGGTTATAGTTTGTCGGTTGGCATTTTTGAAATGTCAGCATATATTACTTCTGTTTAATTTACATAAGGATTTATGATGTTTAGTATTGTGAAGTCGTCAAACCTCATCTCAAGACTCGTTCCGTAAGGCTTTCATGTCCTCCGGCTGGGACTATTGATGTGGCTCAGTGTTGTCGTGCCGGGATGATGGCTCTCTTCCGACCTGCGCATGCTTGGGAAAATTTTTTTCTTTGTTTGTTGCAGATTTTTTTTCATTGCTTATTTTATGTGCTTCTATAATTTGTTGCTGCTGTTTGACTTTCAGTTGAACTGTGCTGATGTTGACATGCCTTTCTCTCTACAGCTCGGATTTGTAAAAAAAAACTCCAAAAAAACGTTATTGATAATTTTACGTTCCAATGTCGTTGTTGTTGATGACCCGTTCTCTACGCAGCTGTGTACATCGCTTTGTGACCCTCGGGTGAAAAGCGCTCTATAAATGCAATTATATTTATTCGTAATTTAGTGTATGATTGTTGGATTACCGTTATAGTGGTATTTAATTTTTCAGTCATTGACTTTATTATCCTAGCAGTGAGATAAGTCAGTATATCTCTATGATAGTGGGAAAGAGCAGGGGAAACCCCACCGCTTACAATCATATTTCCATTTTTTTAATTATTGATTCGTCAAATGCCACTCAAAAGGAAAACTCCTGGCAGCATTGGTGGACCTTTTGTATTATTGTTGCTATTCACATTCCTTAAACTATTTAATCACTAGGTAGCTCATGTACTTTTCTTGATAAGCATACAGGGACCACTAGCGGTGCACAATATTCGTCTGTCGCATTTTGGACCATACAGTACAATTCCAGGAAATGGCTTTCCGGCTCTGGACAGGAAGTGCTATGGGTCAGGTTGCCTGGGTGTTACATGGAGCTGTGCATGCCACTGGTGATTATTTGACAAGGCACACCCCAAATTCTCTCCTTCAATTCAAACATTTTTCATGTAGCAAGAGAGCTATTTCCAGAAACGTATTTTCACAGAGCCATAGATTGTGACTCATGTGTACAGTTCGTAATCTGATTACCGTTGTTAACCATGAGATATCCTGTGGCTGCAGAGATTAGTTGCATAGGTTTATACAGATCTGCTTCACCTTAAGTGTTTTTCCCCAACCCTTATTGTTTGTTGCAGGCATAGATTTTAAGATCAGAACAATAGACTTGGATGGAAAGAAAATCAAACTTCAAATATGGTAAGCAGCTTCAGTGCCTAGTGAATGCATTTATCACCACTATTCACATAAGCTGCCAAGATTTCCTGCAAGATTAGGTCTTGCTATATTTCAAGTCTTTGGAAATTCCCTAAGGCTATTACAGTATCGTCTTGTGAAACAGGCTAGCTGCATGTTGTCTTTATTAACATGTGTACAGTGTAACTTATCAATATGTACATGGTGATCTTTTTTTTAAAGGGATACAGCTGGGCAAGAGAGGTTTCGGACCATTACCACAGCCTACTACCGGGGAGCTATGGTATGTACACAGATGCTATGTCCATTTGTTTAAGCAGGGCAACAAAATGCCCTTTTATCACAAGTGTTCAGCAGTGCAATAAACCATTGTTACAGAAAATTGAATGGATATCTGTATTTGCATGCTGCAACTAACAATGACACTTGTGAGTGAGAAATGTATTTGTTTTTGTTTCCATTAGGGCATCATGCTGGTGTATGACATTACCAATGAGAAGTCATTTGAAAATATCAAAAACTGGATCAGAAATATTGAAGAGGTATAATGCAGATCAGCCATTTGTTTTTAAAACACGTGTGTTTTAGACAAAACTGTTATTTTACGTAACGTTCTTCATAGTGCATATGTAATACTCATAGTATTTTCATAGAATTCCAAGTTTTCAAGTAACGAATAATAATAAATTCTAAATCATATGTAGTACTAGGATTATTAGCTACTAACTGGTAACAGCCAATATTTACTGATTACTATATTTTATGTCACTGAAGGGTACAAATAATTCGGATTACTGATGGGGATTGTGTATTTTTTAGTATTTAATGTGAGATGAATCAGATTAGAATATTACACAAACTACCCTGTGAATGTTGGCATCTGAGCTGTGAGGCTTAGCCAAAAGTCTTAAAACATTATGCTCAGCAACCTTTGGGGAAAATATTATCTTTATGGATGATATGAGGGAATTGTCATCCCACAGGGGTTTCAAAAAGGACTGTAAATGTATAGTATTTAAGACTTCTCTAACATTGATGGTTGACTTTTTAACCGTCCCATTTGTCTGTATTACGATGTGAAACGTCTGCATTAGGATGTTTGATTCATTCTTTTGTTCAATTTAAAACAGCACGCATCAGCAGATGTGGAAAAAATGATTCTTGGTAACAAGTGTGACATGAATGAGCGGAGACAGGTGACCAAAGAAAGGGGTGAGAAGGTATGGTCTACTAATGCTGAGCTTTGCACCTGTTCACTTAGGCTTATACATGTCACTTTGTAAAACCAAATTTGAGTCTGACACGAAGCAGCCACATTGCAATTTATCAGTTATAACTGCACAACATTTATGTTAGAGGTTAAAACTTCGAGTACCCTGCCTGGCATACAACAAATATATTTATCCTAACGTTTCTGGTCGAGCTGTGCTGATTTCTTTTCCAAATATAGTTCCACTCCCCCCTGACTTCATGCAGTATACGAATGTAATAACGTCTTATGAATGTAAAATATATTGGCAACAAGCATTTTCATCATAAATATATTTTTGTTTAAACTAAATATGTATATGCATTAAATAAGGTGGTCTTCTCTGGTGATCACGCATAATCACAATTCTTGAAATGTTGAGAAGAGCGTTTGTATAGGTTATGCACATTTATGGTATTTTTTTCATTCTGTTCATGCAGCTGGCAATTGAATATGGAATCAAGTTCATGGAAACCAGTGCCAAAGCCAGTATTAATGTGGAGGAGGTAAGCACGCTTTGACTATCATCTGTAAGTTTTATCATCGAGCTTGCAAAAATAACTACTGCTCTTTCAATATGATTGACTGTTGACTGTCTGAAATGCAGGCTTTCTTCACACTGGCTAGAGACATCAAATCCAAAATGGACAGAAAGCTGGTAAGCTTGAAAGTAAAATATTATTTAATCTCTCTTTGAAGGTTGATCGTTCCGGGTATAAAATAGGAACGAATGTGAAATGTTGCATTGGTACAAGGCCTTTGGCCAAATCAGCACCTTATCTCATCATAGTAAAAAAAAAACTTGACACATTTGTCATTCACCAAATAGTTCAAATATTAGAATCACGTTTAAGTCTGGATAAGCCTTGGATGTGTGCTACTGCACAAAACAGGTTTTAGAAAATAGACTAGTGCTACATGCTGAGCAGATACAGAAGCTGTGCAGTAAAATGCCTCGTACAATAGGTATGTCTAGTCTTTACGAACTTGCTGTAACCAATGTGAAGTATGGTCCTATTGCCACCATGACCTTCACGTCATGGAAAGGCAATGGTTTGACAAAGGGCCTACCTATAAATGTACATCATAAAGACAGCAGGATGTCAAAACAGCATATAGTACCAAGATCACCATTCCACTGTAACCTTTGTTTAAGGAGTTAGAATTGTGGTTTAAAGTATAGACCAGATATGGCAAAATTAAAGTATATGAAAATAAATTCTATTCTAAGCTTATATTCAACAATGTCAAAATAGCCCCCTCTTTAACACTTTTGGCAAATATTCTATTTGGTGAAGAATATTAATAAGGTACTGTCTTTTTGGTCAGTTAAAGAGAGATCAGACTGCTTCATTTTTATTTTCATGATCTCATTAATTAGTTTTCAGAATGTCATTTGCTAGCGTTTAACACAAACAGGCAAGTAGTTGCTGTTAATTGTTACCTATAATCACAAACATTACTCACAAACAACACGTGCAAATGTCTACATTTGCCTTCAGCTGATGATCCATTGTGCTTCACAGGAAGGAAACAACACCCCTGACAGTAATGCGGTGCGGATCACAGCTCCATCCCAGGGCAAAAAGACTAGTTTCTTCAGGTGTGCCCTACTGTGACAAGGCCAATTCCATGTATGACAGCAGCAGGCAGTTGGGAAAATGAACTTTTACTCCAACAAGGAATACCTGCATCATCCAAATGTCACCTTTCAGCATGAGCTGTTTTTTAATTGGACTGAGACTTTTCTCTGAATTTCAAAACAGAATATGATTAACTTTACACATTAAACATGGACCAAATGTCTGTTACTCATTCGAATAATTTCATATATTGTGAACCATTTCCCACAAATTGTGTGGTTGAAATGTAATTAAATGTTTTAGCTAACCACTATAATTTTGGCAACATCCCCTTTACTCCAAATGATATAGTTTTGTTGATTTATTTTAAGAGGGGTCCACTTAACGTGATGCACTGCGGTCGTGCGTGAATCTAAAATGTATAACGACAGGCGATTGTCGTGTAGCTCTCCCCCAAGTTGGGCAGTCGGACACATCGTTATTGCATCATTTCTGATGTCGCGAGGTGTATGTTTGAATTTTGTAAACGACAATTGTAAAGATTCCCTGGTCTTGCTAAAATGCACATTGATATTTTTCTTATGCTTTCAAGTTGTTAAATATGGTATATATCGTAAGTATTTACAAACTGACATTCCATTTAAATATTTTAGTGACTAATGAGTAACCACTTTGCCATTTCACATGCCTTTAAAATAATTGCATAGTTTTGTACTGTACGCACTGCAAAAGCTAAGCACATCCAATTACACATTTTAAACATGTTGTGGTAGCCAGGTACAAAACCACTGCAATGGGAATAAACCACGTGAAATGCACCACTCCGTTTTGCACTCGTGCACCATCAACGTAAGTAATGCGCGAGTATACGTTTTATGAAGAAGATAAGTGGCAATGTAATCCCAAGGTGTCTTAGGGAGAAGGCTGCTGTGCAGTACTTTGCTCAGATTAAGCAGTTTAAGTCAATAACTTGTCAAACTGTCAATTTGAGTCAAGTTTATGACTGGATATGTAAACATGCTCACTTAATTTTTGCTATCAAGCTATTTAAATAACATTGGCAGTCTGCAACAGAGGGAGCACAATGTCAATTTACTGAACATCAAAATGAATGTGAAAAGGCTTTTGTTTTATATAAAGCACATGTAAAGCATCTTTAATGTAAAATTAGCACACTTCCTGTTCTGTAATCTTTGTAGGATGTTACTAGTAAAGTCTCTTTTTAAAAAAAAAACGATGTCAATAAAGTTATGCGTATGCGAAATGTCCAGAAAGAGTCGTCAATGGTGAAGCCACATACGCTTTCGACAACGAACCCTGAAAATGTGGGTTTTCCCAGCGTGTGTTTCACGAAGAATTATTGCGCCGTGGTTTCCTGTGCAACTCGTTCGTGGAAGTTGAAACCTAATCGACCATTGTATTTGGTAACCTACCTCCATTCCTGTTTCCAGTTGATCTCAAACGTTGGTTGTTTTGCCTTCCAATGCACTCGGCAATATTTCTCGTTAATTCATATTTTTAAAGTGAAAGTCTCATCTCATTGTCAGAAACCGCTTAGTTCTGTACAGGGTTACGGTGAGCCGGAGCCTATCCCAGCAGACACAGGGTGTAAGGCAGGGACATACCCACGATGGGACGCTAGTCCTATGCAGCAGCATGTATTTTGGTCTGTGGGAGGACACCGGAGTGCCTGGTGAAAACCCAGGCGAACACGGGGAGAACATGCAAACTCCACACAGAAGAGCACCCGAGCCGAGATTCGAACCCAGGACCTCTTGCTGTGAGGCGACAGCGCTACCCACTGGGCCACCGTGCCACCTCAAAGTGGAATTGAAAAACAATAATACGATACATTTGATAAGTCCTATGAGACTCGTTCCAAAGTATTGTACTGTATTAGGAAGCCAGAGTACAATATTGTAATTATTCACCTGTACATTCAAGTTCCTCATTTACACAATAGACCTGTTGACCACGAATGAAATTCACTTTCTGGGTCAGGTCACAAAAATAGTGTCGCTTAAGCCGCAACCACCCGACAGCCAATTCGTAAGGCTTGTCAAGTGAACAACGTGCCAATTCTTCACTCTCAGCACACCAGTGTGGGAGAGCAAACCCACAGCATAATGAAATACGTTTCGCTGATAATTGCAATCAGCATCTTCAGGTACCCGCACCAAACCTGGACCAATTCTGGGTCCGTTTATATAGGAGGTTGTGATGTCATCACGTGTTCAAGAGTGCCTGTACACGGGGTTTGGGGGTGGGCAACATTACACAGGTATGGGTACTTTTTTGCCAGTATACATACATAAGATTACAACAGGTTTTACCGTATCTGGCGATTATGCGGGTGTTAAGATTATGTAGGTGTTAAGATCTCTACACCTGCATAATCGCCGGATACGGTAAAACCTGTTGTAATCTTATATATTACACAAGTGTTCACAAATAGGTTGATCTGATTCAGTCCAGGCGTTTCGAATTACTCGAGTTGTTTGGACAAAAGGGGCCAACAATGTTAGATTACCCTCATCATGCAGTGTTATGCACGGGGTTGTGTTTAGCGTTGATATATATAGTTGGTCGTTTATTGTTTGAGAATGCGTTTCCAAGCCTGACTTAATTTATAGCTATCGGAACGATTGAAGTTATTCTTATTTTTGTCAATTTTAATAGACTCTGATTAGTCTTGGCCAACAATGGTTAGTTTTACGTAAAATGTCAACGTCATAATCAATTGTGTAACCCTTCTGGTAAGCGTGTTCTGCTACCGCCGACAATTGGGTTAACCATTAACTAGCGTTAAGTTCCTTGTATTACAAGAGATACTTTACTCAAGTTACACACGGGAGCGTCTGTTTTTGTTAAGTCTTAATGTAAGCATATTTTGAACTGCTCATTTTCATGTTATTCCCGCTTTAATGTACATGGCTTTGAAGAAGCATATAACCTGCTAAACATTTAGATGAGAAACATTCACCCTGACAATAACAGTGACGGGGCGGCACGGTGGCCCAGTGGTTAGCGCTGTCGCCTCACAGCAAGAAGGTCCCGGGTTCGAATCTCTCGGCTCGTGCCTTTCTGTGTGGAGTTTGCATGCTCTCCCCGTGTCCGCGTGGGTTTTCGCCGGGTACTCCGGTTTCCTGCCACAGTCCAAAAGCATGCTGCTGCATAGGTTAATTGGCTCGCAGGCTAAATTGCCCCGCAGTACCCGGCGATGGACTGGCGTCCCATCGTCGGTATATTCCCTGCCTTGCGCCCTGTGTCTGCCGGGATAGGCTCCGGCTCACCGTGACCCTGTATAGGACTTAGCGGTTTCAGACAATGAGATGAGATGAATAACAGTGACACCACGGCTTCGACTGCGGGCTTGTGACGGCTTACAGCGGTAACACCATGGCGAGGATCAGCACCCACTCCTCCACAGATCAGCCAGCGAGCACGGATGAGCAGACTTCTTGATTTTGATGCTTTATTGTAACCAGCAAGACACGGGCCGGAGTGTAGCGACACACAACGAGCAGCCAACATCTTGACGCTCCTCGTTCACCCAGGAAATTCCCTTCGCCCCTCCAATCCCCCCCCCCGCCTATATATCCTCCCGGCCCCTTCTAGCGCCTTCTAAATTACATCACCTTTCCACCGTAAAAGTACCCCGCCCCAACCGCGGCCCGTTGGTCGATCATTAACCTTATGCATCGGCACCACATCACGAGACATCACGAGAAAGCTGAGTCACCATATCACGAGACATCACGAGGCACCGCGAGACGAGACCATAAAGCTGACGCCCCCCCCCCCGCCTATATTCCTGAACTCTGCAACAGGAAGCAAGCTGAAAGAGTTGCAAAGAAACGTGTACTGCTGCATGGCTGTATGGTGCCTAGCCTCGAACGTGCCAGGCCACGCGGAGGTGGGAAGTGCGGTAGGCTTCCCACTCCCCCGTGTTCGTGCAAGTGGCCAGTGAGGTAATGTGTTTGCCACCCACGCTGGGCGGCTGATGAGTAACCATGGGTGGCAGTTCAAGCGGATGCGTAAGTGGTTGTAAGCGGGTGTGAGGAGGGCTAGAGGGAGACCTGACCTGGGAACTGTTGGAGGCTGCGTGCAGAAATGTAGGGGAGCGCTGATGTGTGGGGGGTAAGGGGAACAGACCCGGTGTGGGCTGCTACCCGGTCGTGTGCTGCCGTGGATAATTAAAGTGGGGTGTTTCGGCGGGCAACCCTCCAAAGGAGTCGACCTTAGTCGTAATCCCCGCCAGGCACCCGTGGGTCCGACTTGTTCGTGCGGCCATGTGGCGTCGTCTCATTCGCGCCGTCCCTCTCACTTCCTTACCCCACGCGTAGACGTTCATGCTTGTTCGACACGCATGCGACCAGACTCGAATTGACGACACGTATGTTTGCTCTGTCCGTCACTCCCATACACGCGCACGGCTGAAACCCAGCGTGCTGTCATCTCTGATCCTGCTGCTTCCTGGCGGTTTTAGGGGTCAGGGTCTGTGCAGAACAGGGGCACGCTGCCGATGCCCCCGAGGAGGAATCGGTAAGTTTTCTCCTCCTAAAGGGGCCCTCCGTTTGAAAACCGCTCTATGGATGGAGACGCCTGGGTGGAATAGGGCCCTACTGCGGTCATGCGGCGGTTTCCCACTGGTGTATGGGGGTTCGGGGGCCATGGAAGTGTTTTGGGTGGGTATGGCCTACATGGCACCACAGGACGACACTAGCAATGGAATGGCAGCCAAAGGGGAGGATGGGCCCGATAGGAGATGGCCACGATGGAGATGCAGTGATGGGATCCGTTCATCATTATTACCGGTTTAATGCTGTACAAGCTTTCAGGGGGCTGGAGTCTATATTGACAGGCACAGGGTGCAAGGCAAGGTTATAATAATAATAATGGTATTTGCACTTATAGATATTTTTTCACCCGAGGGTCAGAAAGCACTGCCCAGACCTGTGGAGAAAACGGCACGTCAATAATAACAACAACATCAGAGTAGATCAATTACAGTGTAATGTGGAGTTGGGGCTTTCTGGAGGAGCCACGTGGGGGGTGGACGGACAGTATAGGCGTGGGGGGGCGTCCTTTCTGTTTTCGTCCTGTGGTGTCTCGTGATGTCGTGACTCAACTGTCTCGTGATGTGGACTCGTGATGTGTTTACGGTGGAGGGGTGATGTCATTTGGGGGGGGCGCTGGACGGGGGGGGCGGGGATATATAAGGAGGGCCGGTCGGAGAGGCAAAAGGAAGGAAAATCTCCTGGGGGAACGAGAGGAATCGTCAAGATGTAGGCTGCTCGTCGTATGTCGTTACACTCCGGCCCGTGTTTGCTGGTTTCAATAAAGCATCAAAATCAAGAAGTCTCTGCTCGTCCGTGCTCGCTGGCTGATCTATCGCGGAGTGGGTGCTGATCCTCGCCATGGTGTTACCGCTGTAAGCCGTCACAAGTCCACAGTCGAAACCGTGGTGCCACAGTAATAATGGCTACAAATCATTGAAGGATATGTAATAGTTAAATTGTTAAACAATAAAGGAATAAGTGGCCCTGAGCAGGCGCAGGTCAACAGCAAGCTATCATCCATGCACAAGTGAGCAGCATCAACAATCCTAGCCAGAGGACTTCAATGCCTAACGGAACAATTGAGCCTTGAGACGGAATTTGAAGATGCCCAGGGACTCAGCTGACAATCTCTAATGGAAGGGCGTTCCAGATTCTGGGAGAAGGGTGCGAGAAGGCTGTCACCCATCGAACGGTGGTGCGATCTGGGCAGGTGCAGCAAGCCCGTATTGGAGGATCGCAGTTGTCGTGTTGAGGAGGGTGCCTGAAGTAGGTAGGTCACTGATGTATGTCGGAGCAGCGCCAGTAGAGCCTTGTAGGTGAGAAGGAGGATCTTACATTCAATTCTATAGTTAACAAGTAGCCCAGTGGAGAGACACCAGCACTGGGGATATGTGATCATAGATGGGTGTGCAGGTGAAGACTCTAGCAGCCGCATTCTGCACACATTGGAGACGATTAATCAGGTAATCAGGGGTGCCAGGGAGTTCTGTTCATGAAGACATGAAGATGTTGATTAGCTTCTCAGCGTAGGAGGGAAATAGGACGTTGAGCATTCTGGCTATGTTTCTGAGATGGAAATAGGCTACCTTCATCAATTTGTTGACGTGTGTCTCGAAGGTGAGGGTGATAGCTCGGATAATTCGGCAATCCGTAACGGAGAATTGGAGAAAATTTAACAGGCCAGATAACCTAGGTGGGATGAATATCTTTGTGCTGAGAGGAAACCAGAGTGCCATACCAAAACCCACATGGACACGGCGAAAATGTAAATTTGACAGAAAGAGGCACCCAAGCTACGAATTCGACTCGGGGCATTCCTATAAGGCTTTTGCGCCAGTCACTGCATCATTGTGCCACAGAACACCCATTCATATGTATGAAAAAACGGTTGCGGCCTCAGGATTTTGAGATCAGGATGAGATTTTGGGAGTGAATTTATCTAACAGGACATAGACCATAGCTAACCAACACGTATATCAACCGTGAGAATACATTTCAAGCACAATAAATTTAATAATAATGAAACTAGTCGTGAGAAAAAGGTTATCAATCATTTAGAATTTTTTGTATCTCTGCATAAATTTGACCTAAAATATGCTGGATCAAATTCTCAATTATAGAAAAAGAGAACCCGAATGAACAAATAGCACACACAAACGAAATATTTTTCATTTTTTTGTTGTTTGAAGAATATAATCCAATATTCCGTTTCTTTGTAAGGAAAAGAATGTGATCCTCTAGGGTAATCAACTCAATTCAAAGGGTAATTAGGTCTCATCTCATCTCATTATCTGAAACCGCTCAATCCTATATAGGGTCACGGCGTAAGGCAGGAATACACCCAACGACGGGACGCCAGTCCATCGCCGGGCATTGCGGGACAATTTTAGTCTGCAAGCCAATCAACCGATCCAGGAGCATGCTTTTGGACTGTGGGAGGAAACCGGAGTACTCGGCGAAAACCCACGCGGACACGGGGAGAGCATGCAAACTCCGCACAGAAAGGCACCCGAGCCGAGAGATTCGAACCCGGGACCTTCTTGCTGTGAGGCGTCAGCGCTAACCACTGGGCCACCGCGCCGCCCAGGGTAATTAGGTGTTTCAATAAATCGGATGAAAATCAAGAGTGCTCTTATATGAAAAACATAAACTTTGGTCATCACCATCAGAGTCCATCTTTCACCACAGGTTTGTCGAAGCGTGTCATGCCCCAATCAAAATAAAAAATTGAGGACATCAGGAAATGAAATTTCGTTGTTCATCGTTCTAGAAGGGTTACAAATCCATTTCTAAAGAAGTTTGGCTCCACCAATGGTGTACATATGGAAATAATTCAACATCATTGTTACTCTTTCCAGGACCGGTCGTCTCAACGAAATTCACTCCAGCAGCAAGGCGTACAATAATCCATGTCACAAAGAACTCCAGGATAAAGTCTAATGATCTACAGGGCCCTTTGCATTGGCTGATGTCAGTGTTGATTCGTCCACTATCAGATAAACACTGAACAATTGTGCATCGGACTATAATGAGGAGAATAATGAGGGTTTCGAGGGCGGCGCGGTGGCCCAGTGGTTAGCGCTGACGCCTCACAGCAAGAAGGTCCCGGGTTCGAATCTCTCGGCTCGGGTGCCTTTCTGTGTGGGTTTTCGTCGGGTACTCCGGTTTCCTCCCACAGTCCAAAAGCATGCTCCTGGATAGGTTGATTGGCTCGCAGACTAAAATTGTCCCGCAATGCCTGGCGATGGACTGGCGTCCCGTCGTCGGGTGTATTCCTGCCTTACGCCCTGTGTTTCCGGGATAGGCTCCGGCTCACCATGACCCTATATAGGATTAAGCGGTTTCAGATAATGAGATGAGATAATGAGGGTTTCACTGCTCACGAAGAAAAACATTTGCGACTCAACTCAAGTTAGCCAAAGATTATCTGGATGACGCAGAAGGCTATTTTAAGAATAGTTTATGGACAGGTGAGTCAAAAGTGGAACTTTGGGCTGAGATGTGAAAATGTTGCGTGGTGAATACAAAACATTGCATTTCAACATAAAAACTCATCCCAACTGTGAAGCGTGGTGGTGGGAGTATCATGGTTTGGGCCTCATTTGCTGCCTTAGGAGGCTTGACATCATTGATAGAATCGTAAATTCTCGATTGTACCAGTGAGTTCTACAGCAGACTCAGGGCATCTGCCCATGAGCTAAAACTTAACAAAAAGTTGGTCATGCAGCCAAGACATCGACCCTAAACACGCAAGCAAATCTACAACAATGGCTGAAGAGATGTCGCGTTTTGGAATGGCCAAGTCAAAGTCCAGATATTAACTTGACATGTTTTGGCAGAACCTGAAGTGAGCAGTTCATGCAAGAATGCATACAAATCTCTGCAACCGATAGTATTAGCCATAGGGGTTGTTTGATGATGTTTCACGTTTACGCATAATAGTGTACATTGTTAAGGTGGTGTTTGGTTTCGTTTTTAGTATCACTCCGATGTGCCTGAGTACACGTTGACATTCCCTCAATCCACTGGGGTATGTTGGCTTCCCCTCACCACGTCGTCGTCCAATTGGGTTGCTTGACCATACTTCACCACGCTGGTCAATGCAGAATGTATTAACATAGATTTTCACGGCTCGACGTATGAGAATTGCCCTCAAGGAATTCTTTCGGGATAGCCGTGTGGAGCGTTCCTCTTGTCCTTCGCGACGTTTCGCCTCCTACAATAACCCAGTTATTATTGTAGATTGCCGTTGTCGTGGTTGTTGCTGGCGTGCCGTTCTTTCCGCAGCTCTGTGCAGCGCTTTGTGACCCTCGGGTGAAAAGCGCTGTGTAAATTCAAATATTATTATTATTGTTACATTGGAGGCATCGCTATTCCAGACGCCTGACGATGCCTCCCAACGCAGGGAGGCGAAACGTCGCGAACGTGTCTCGGGTGAATGTGACACTCGTACGAGACTGTGCGCAAGTGCAGTTTGACGGCTGGTGAAGGGGTGGCACGAACAAGGGAGGCAACATCACCACCGAGCGGTACTACGGGGCGCAAACACAGCGAGCAGGGTCTATAATTAAACAGCCGTAAGGGCATCTTGACGACTCACAGCGAGGGCAGCACGCGTTGTGTCCTCCCTCCATCTCCCTCCTCCTCCTCGCTCCACGTGGCGTCACCGACGTCACGGCGCGGGTTTCCAGAAGCTTCTTCTGCTTCTCCTCCTCCTCCTCCCGCCCCCTGTGCCAATACCGGCTGTGGCCGTGTGTGCCGAGAGCGGGCGAGCGGCGCCGTTCGTCTTCCTCTCGTGGTGGTGGAGGAGGAGGGGGGTTTAAAACAACCAAAAAAATACCTCGGGCAACCGGCGTCTTCACGCGCCCTCGCAGGAGCGACACAAGAAGAGCGGGGAACCGCCGCCGCTCGCGCCGCTCGCCGCCGCTACCAGGAAGAAGCAGCGGCTCCTCGCACCGCTCGCCGCCGCCGCCGCTACCAGGAAGAAGCAGCGGCTCCTCGCACCGCTCGCCGCCGCTGCCGCCCCCCTCCTCGCAAGCCGGTGAGTGCGCGGCCGGGAGGACTCCCTCCCCGACTCCCTCCCCGAGTGGTTGCCCGACGGGACAGCCGACGCGATGTCTGAGCCTTGGTGGCTCCCGCGCCTCTCTTCGGGAGACGTGTGAGGGGGACACTTGTCGTCGTCGTCGTCCGCACGAAGTAAAACCTGCGCGTGCGTGGTCGTCAGTGTCAGCGGCCATGGTCGCATGTGCCGATGGATGACGGGCAAACCCCCCCCCGCCCGCGTCCACCAAGCTGCCGCCGGCTGCGCTGCTTCTCGCGTCTAAACGATACAATGTAAAGAAAGTGACCCCACGACTAAGCGAATAATTGCTGTATTCTGATTGATTCGTGTTGATAAATGACCTCAAGCGGCCGCGTTAAGGGTGTCGGGTCAGGCACTTGAGCGAAGAATGCCGGTCCCGGTTTTGGATGAGCGGCCGAAATTGGGTTTTAAATCCAAGTTTTCGGTCATGTTTTACGCAAGAACAATACGCGTCGGTACGGCATGTACCCTACAGAAATTTCACAGCACCGTGCCATGTATTATTCATTAGCTGAACGCACTAGAGGATTTTAAAATAACCCAATAGCCGGACTGTACGAACGGCGCGAGTAGAAAGGTCGAGATGCCCCCTGATCAGCAAACGACTTGATTCACGGTTATTACAGTCACACACGTTGCCAATGAGATCGCAATGAATTGGACTCACGTAGTGTATAACGCGTCACCAATATGAATAGAATGAAGCAACGATAATCTACAGTGGAGTAGGGAAACGAGATTTTGATCAGGGTTCGCTGCGTCTTTGTTGCGCAATGGCTGGGGCTGCGCCGCCGGGGACCTCGCAAACAGCTGTGACGAAACGTGACATTGTACCAATAAAAAAAACAAGTCATGTTCAGCAAAAACTAAAGCACGTTGAAATACATGGCAGTTAAATCCAATCCCCTTGTATTACCGAAAGCCCAAGATATATACACTTCAGTCAATATAAAAGCGAGATAAAACTGATTTTCATCATTTATGCGGTTTTCCCATTGAGACATTAAATGCCCATTTAATTACGTGACAACTTTCAGTTTTACGCTATGGGTAATTTTTTCCAGTATACATATGTAGTAAGTAGAACAGGTTTTTACCATTTCTGGCAATTATGCAGGTGTTAAGATCATTAAACACCAAAATAGACACATTTCACAATGTGTCTAGTTTGCAAAAGCCACACATACTTGTAGCAAAATATGCAAACAGGAAGCTGACTGCCTTTTGGTGTCATCTGGCTAACACTAACAATCAGGCTCAAAAGAAAGCCATGTCTGGAGTAGGCCAATCAGTTTGAAGGACAATGCATATGTTATCAAAGCTTCCTGTTTGCATATTTTGCCACAAGTATGTGTGGCTTTTGAAAACTAGACACATTGTGAAATGTGTCTATTTTGGTGTTTAAAGATCTTAACACCTGCATAATTGCCAGAAATGGTAAAAACCTGTTCTACTTATTACATACGTTCTCAGTCTTAGTTTAGTGGACTTTATTGACCTTGTTAGTGTGACATTTATTAACCAGGTGACTATAAAGGGTGTATGTTCAGAGCTTGGTGTCAGCAGAGTACTGTATTGCTTTGCTTTTAATGATTGAAATATTTCAGGAGTTAACTTTACGTAATGCACAGTATAGAAACTGTATATTTTAAAGGTAAATATATATGCTCATTAACGATGCGCAACCTTAGCTATTATGGGAACGAGGAGAATATTAACACAATTTTCGAGGGGGGGGGTTGACAGGTTGTATTTACTGTTATTGGCTATTGTCATGATGTGACTCCATGTCTACAGGTATCTCATCAGTAATCAGAGCCTGAGTAACCATGGTAAAGGAGACTGCTTATTACGACACCTTGGGCGTTAAGCCAAATGCCACTCATGAGGAGCTCAAGAAATCGTACCGAAAACTCGCTTTAAAGTACCATCCCGACAAAAACCCAAATGAAGGTGAAAAGGTGAGCAAGTGAATTCTTTCGATCACCCTATTCTTCTAGATGTTAAAGCCATTTGATGGCCACCCATCAAATTGTGCACGTAAGGAGTAATTAATGATAGGAATGTGCATGTATGTTTCACGAACTTACAAATAGTATTTTGGTTGGCTTAACCATAGAAATGTAAAATAAGAGAAAATAAACACTTTCCCTGGCATGTGCTCCCTATGGGTTGTTGCTGGGCACACCAGTTTCCTCCCATCGCCCAAAGACATGCTGGTGCATAGGTTATTAGCCCAATGACTAAATTGCGGCTAGTGCCTTGCCACTAGTCCTATCCTAGGCATAGCCCTGCCTTGTGCCCTGTGCCTAATAGGATAGGCTCTGCCCCACCCACAACCCTGTATAGAATTTAACGGGTACTGATAATGATGATGAAATGTTCAGTTTCGGCATATACAGCCATTGAGACAGAATTAACGACAAAGACCGTATTAAGTATAAAAAAGGGGCACTCAAATAATCGTAGAATTGTGGAGGTGAATCGTTACATGCTTAGTGAAAATTCAGAGACTGAGTACCTCCCTCACCACCCACATAACAACACTGATAGCCACAGCTCTCGAAAACATACTGTCCCAAGACAAAAATAAGACCCTGAGATTCCTTGCTCAGCAACTCGTAATCTCAGCACTTTTAGATAGAAATTTGCACTGCATGTACAGTGATGTCCTGCAGATACGATACATATTGCACACGTTTTTAGTGATGCAGAACGGGTGTTATCTGGTGTAGCTGAAAATTCTGCCGTGCATGTACAGCAGCTGGCCATGCTGGATAGGCGTCTATTTAGGGCAGGGTTAGACAGGGGGCTGCCAGCCATCATGGGATTAATGAAACTGAATACAAGAGTTTGCTTTTCTTCATTTTCATTCTCACTGTAGTTTTCATGTATGGGCTTGTCAAACAGATGCCTACAGGCACTTACTTGCGCGTGTTGATATGTCTTCTCTTTTTGCTTATACAGTTCAAGCAGATTTCCCAGGCATACGAGGTTTTGCTGGACCCCAAGAAGCGAGAGCTTTATGACATGGGAGGGGAGCAGGCCCTCAAGGGTGGCAGCAGCAACAGTGGCAGCGGTTTCAATAGCCCCATGGACATATTTGACCTCTTCTTCAATGGCGGCCCCCGTATACACAGGCGAGGTACTTATTGTCAAGGTCATCATGATTGGACAAGCAGCCATGAGATCTCACAGCACATTTTGTGCTGTTAACACCTCTATATTTCAAGATTAGGAGTCAAAATGTACACAACTGGGCATGTATGTTACTTATAATTTCACCACATAACCCTTATGCTCCTGGATCATCCCAAAAGCAATTTTTAAATTACACACCGGTTTGAATAAATAGAACACTTTGGAAGTCAGTTTGGCTGGCACAAAACTGGTGTGTGTATACAAATTTGTGACTGCAAAGTGCATGTATGCACATGCTACTTCTAATATACTGCAGTATTTAAACCTCCTTTTTATATTGTCGCTGAATGATAGAAGGTAAAATAAACATTTGCTAAAGGAGTTTCATGCATCCAGCTATTAGATGTTTTCCCCTTGTTTATGATATTTTCTACACGGTATTGTCTGACATTGTCTCCATTAGGCAAGAATGCTATACACCAGCTGTCTGTAGGCTTGGAGGAAATGTACAATGGCTCAACCAGAAAACTGGCACTGCAAAAAAATGTGCTGTGTGCAAAATGTGAAGGTATGTCAAGCCATCCACTTGTCAACTGGACCCCCTCCCCACACAACTTGTTAAAGCCTCCCTTCCTGCTCTGGTCCCCCTCATTTCTGCCATCATCTACTCCTCTCTCACCGCTGGGACGGTCCCTACATCTTTCAAAATTGCTGCCATTACCCCAATTCTGAAAAAACCTGGTGCCGACCCCTCTAACTTCAACAACTTCCGTCCTATCTCCAATCCGCCTTTCATCTCCAAAATCCTTGAAAAAACAGTTGCTTCCCAACTCCATTCTCACCTATCCCACAATAACCTGTATGAACAATTCCAGTCTGGTTTCCGACCTCTCCACAGCACTGAAACAGCACTCATCAAAATTACCAACGACCTCCTTATGGCAGCTGATTCTGGACTCCTCACCATCCTCATCCTCCT
>JAZEWT010000015.1:10778339-10805294 GCA_036362905.1 Mordacia mordax | reverse complement strand
AGCTTAGGTGGGGCTGTTAACGCTATGGGTACTTTTTTGCCAGTATACAAATATAAGATTACAATAGGTTTTACCATATCTGGCGATTATGCAGGTGTTAAGGTGTTAAGATCTTAACACTTGCATAATCGCCAGATACGGTAAAGGTGTTAAGATCTTAACACCTGCATAATCGCCAGATACGGTAAAACCTATTGTAATCTTATATTTGTATACTGGCAAAAAAGTACCCATAGCATTACACCGCTAATATACATCTTTAGATCCCTTCAAGTGAGCTCTGGTCTCCTCAGTTGGGAGTAACACTTTTTCACACACCCTACCAGATAGTGTTTTTTATATTTGTCTCAGAGTTGAAATTTAGAAAATTAATCTGCATCACCATATTTAGAGTGAAATGCTTTTAGTGCAGGCATTGGTAAGCCGGCTGTTTACTAGCTCGCTGCACTTGAAAACTGTGTTATCAGACAGCTGCCTCCTGTTCAAACTGGGGATCTGAGACTTCTTTCACACTAATTTTTTCAAATATACGTGGATTGTTTTCATAAAGTCTGTAACAGTTTATTCCTTAAAAAAGGTTTATATCAATACATGTATTGAATAATAGGAGAAAAAAATATGTTTTATTCATGTGCTGTGTGTTACTGGTTCAGGGGAAACGAGCCTTACAGCCATTGGCATGTATCATAAAAAAAAATAATTTAAAAGTGATCCTATAATCATTAAGATGCTGAATGAGTACATGGCTACCGTTGTGATGAAGTTTCTAAATGGTGAATTATTTTAATGCTGACATATTTTCCTTTTGGTACTTAAGGGTTGTTAATGGAAGTACTACAATGATTTGTCTGACTCCTGCTGAAAATAATGCTCATCCATTGTAACCAAATATGAATGCACTGGAATTTTTTTAAGAGACTGAATTATCTTGGCAGGCATGAAGGACGGCCAGAAAATTACAATTTATGGCGAGGGCGACCAGGATCCAGACCTTGAACCTGGGCACATCATCATCGTTCTCGACCAAAAAGAACACCCTGTGTTTCACAGGTATCGGAGACCAGACATTCATACCTATTATCTCTCATCTCATTGTCTGAAACCGCTTAATCCTATATAGGGTCACGGTGAGCCGGAGCCTATCCCGGAAACGGGACGCCAGTCCATCGCCGGGCATTGCGGGACAATTTTAGTCTGCGAGCCAATCAACCTATCCAGGAGCATGCTTTTGGACTGTGGGAGGAAGCCGGAGTACCCGGCGAAAACCCACGCGGACACGGGGAGAGCATGCAAACTCCACACAGAAAGGCACCCGAGCCGAGAGATTTCGAACCCGGGACCTTCTTGCTGTGAGGCGTCAGCGCTAATCACTGGGCCACCGCGCCGCCCCTCATACCTATTATTTACAGAATTGATAAAAATAGTTAAACAGATGTTTAACTGGGACTTCAGTGATTGAGCCACTGTTGACCCTGGTTATCGGGTGTGTTTTAAGCAGCAACTTGTGATGTTTAGGTTTCACGAGTTTGCTGTAGTGTTACAAACTCAGTATAAAATGTACTTGAATTGCCAGGTCATTTCTTATGCAGGAGAGAAGACGATCTGGTGATGAAAATGGAAATTGAGCTCGTGGAGGCACTGTGTGGTTTTCAGCGATCCATCAAGACCCTTGACAACAGAACAGTCCTCATCACATCTCATCTGGGTGCGTGTACTGGTGTAATGCAAGGAATGAGTTTGCACTGTTATAATTGTGGCATCTTAGTCATGGGCAATACCATAATTTTAGCTTTTTTTCCCTTTTATTTTTTTGTTAAGTCCATCCCATTGAACGGGTCTAACCTCTGGGTCATGGCGTTGCGTGAAACATGCCCAAATTTGCAGCTGGAAAAAAAATTGCAGTGGCGGCGGCTGGAGCAGCGACACCAGTTTGCACTGTGCAGCATAGCTTCATGCAATAACCACCGTGCATCGCTGTCAAATATACAGCCACTTGCACAAATTACACCACGAATCTGACATCATTAAAGGTAGGGACTGCTAGTCAATGTAGTTTAAAAGCACCTCTACAAAATAGTCACAAGCTTAATGACAGTCTTCAACTTAGTTGCTTCAACATTACAATAACAATTCACATATTTGGACTTCTTAAATGTGTTTAAAGTTTAGGGCTTCTTCATTTACCATGTGCGTGTGAAAACTTTTTTAAAGTTCTAAAGTTGCATCTTGAATGAACGTTTTTATTCTATTTTAGCTATTGAAGCTTATCTGATGAATTTGCCCCAAATCGTAAGAATTTTTTGTTTATTCTGGCCCCTGGCATTATGCCTGTACAACAATTTTAAATGATTATTTTCAATATTTTCCTTGCAGGAGAGGTCATAAAAGAAGGCGATGTGAAGTGCATACTAAATGAAGGTATGCCGCTGTATCGGGACCCATTTGAGAAGGGACGCCTCATCATCCAATTCAATGTAAGGACTAAACATTGTACCAACTTTTGAATATGGCACAGCTGCAATTACATCTATTCACCGCTGTGCACTTTTGCAAAGATTAACTTAAAAACAGGCTCACACAATTTTGAACCTGAACCATTGTTTTGAACAATCTTGATGTTACACATAATTGCCTCTTCACTAACGTTTGAGTTTACCATGCGCTTTTGTAAAAAAAATTGTAATATAGTGTTGATAAAATAATATCTAGGAAGGTAATGATGTAGGTTTTCACGGCTCGATGCATGACGATTGCTTCGAAAAGCTGCTCTCTCGGGACGGCCGCGTCGATGGCTATGCCTGAGGATGCCTCTAATGTGTGAGGCGAAACGTCGCGAGGAGAGGGAGCCATCGACGCAGCTGTCCCGAGAGAGCAGCTTTCGAAGCAATCATCATCTAGGAAGGTAGTCAAGACATTTTCAACATGGTCCTGCATATTGTGATGTTTAACTTTTTGCAGTATATTGCATACGAGATGGAAACCATAGTACCAACAGAAGACCACATTTGAAATTTAATGCCAAACTCACAAGCTATAATGTCTCTTCAGCTCACACGTCTGTAAAATCTAACACTTACTAGATTTAAGCATGCTCCACCTCAGTCGGTTAATGGATTAATGGTTCACCATCTAATCGTGGCAAATGATAATTTGACACATTTGACATAACACAATTCAAACTTGTCATGACCATCGATTTCTTGTACCGTAGCAACCAACGTTTTTCCATCTCCACCCGGCTGAGCAGGTGAAGTTCCCGGTGGCGGGATTCCTGCCAGCGCACATGCTGCCGCAGCTGGAAGCGCTGCTGCCTCAACGCAAGCACTGCGTGCGGTCGGATGACACCGAGGTGGTGGTACTCACCAAGCTGGACCCGGCACACGGGCGGTACCACAGCCACTACGCTGGTCAGGTGTACATGGAGGATGACGACGCAGACTACAATCAGCCACGTGGCATGCCGTGTCAGACCTCATGAGCACTTTGTTTCCTCATTCTGCACTGGCCCCCTTCAACTGCCTTTAAAATACAGACGCATATTTACGAAGGGGAAAAACCAGACCCAGCTTAGGTTGGGTTTGATGCATTTTTCTGGGACATACAAAGCAACGACCACTTTTATACAATAGGGCAACAGGCCCCTTTGCAAACACATTTTTGAGCAGGTTTGTGCAAAATGCCAGCAACAAAAATACATTTGTGTAGATGTAGAATGCATTACATCTGATTGCCATCAGGTTAACACATTTGAGTGGCCATCCTTCACTGTCATTGAGTTTTCTGTAAATGTGCAATCTTAATGTCAGTATACCCTTATTTGTATAAAAAAACCCTTATTGTATGGTTGTTAAAGAAGATTGTTTAATTTCCGTATTTCCAAAAATATCCATGCAAATATAAATCACACTGCACTGGTTGTGAGTTAACTGTACAAGGTTAATTTAAAAAAGTTACCTGCAGCACAATAAAACCGTTGGTGTATGATTGAAGAATTTTCGTATAACGTATGAGATGCATTATGGATATGTCTTGAGGTTGGATAAACGGTGAATAGATGACAACATTTCAAGATTAAAAGAAAGCATTTAATATACAAACTTTAATCTGACAATTGAAGCCGTTCCAGAAATTTCAAATACATGCTGCATGAGACACATTTAAACAAACTGGAAAGCAAATGAGGGAAAGCAAATGTATAAGATTTGGGAGCAATGACTGCAGAATGTCTACATTTTTGTACACAATCGAAAAATACTTTTATACATTTACAGCTCAACTGCAGATGTGTACTGTCTATTTGATCTCTGCTAGTTGCTGTAACGTACCATGTCATCACATGGGGCAATCATAAATGTGAACTGCCCTGTCGTCAGAAACGGAAACGATCTTGGAGCCAGTGCTGTTATACTTTACACCCCACACCTACAAACATGGGTGGTAAAAAGGACGTGTCAGAGCAACCAGAATGAATATCATACCGGTATACAAATAAATTATCGACAAAACAGCTGGAGGTGATATATAAACATAACATTTAGTGATTACGACAAAGGGCGATGTTATGCTTTGCACTTAAAGGTTTACCTGGTCCTGATGGTCAAAGAATGTATGCACGCATGATCTGGACCCACAGTCCCAGACTTTTACACTTTTGTCCGAAGAGCTGGAAAAGTGAATTGGTTAATAAGCAAGCTTGTATACTTATCAGAAATAAATAACAGCAGCAAATTTAACAAAGTGTATAAAACGCTCAGTTGGTGTAGAAGCAAAACTCACCTGGAGACAAAGTGGGTGTTGTCAGGACAAAAGGATACATTCAGAACCCAGGAGGCATGTCCGCTCAAAGTTGCTGCCAATTTTGCATGTTGTCTGCAAGATATTCCGTTTGTGTAAGCCATTCTGCATAACACCATTCAGTTTGCACAACCAGGTAGTATCCACTGCAGTTTGTTGCATACAATGTTTTAGGAGTTTTAAAATGATGCACACCTATGACCCACACTATATCAAGTGGTCACATAACCTTAACCATTAAACACCAATGCTGCTCATATATTGGTCCAATAATCAAGGGCAGCTTAGGACGTTGCACACAAATGTCTCAACTGTCCCTTCAAGGTCTCATCTGATGTACTAAATTTACCTCTATTGCAAACCGTAAAAACTACTTGTAAACATTCACAAGGTGAACATGTAGTCTACTCACACATCATATATTTTGATGTAGCCATCGTCCGAGGCGGTGATCAGAAGTTGGGAGTCAGGAGAAAATGTCAGAGACCTAATGGGCATAGCATGGCCTCCACGTGCCCAAGGTCAAAGGAAAGAACTTCGATGTTAGCACGAAACATTAAAGACCAGTAAAAAGCAAAAAATACATAAACAATTGTGGTATAAGCACATATGCCATTTTGTAAGTACGTCTCCGTTACCTTCTAGCGTATGGAGAAGCTTGCCAGTGGAAATGTCAAAAATGTTTATGATGCCATCTATGGCACCACTAGCCAGGTGTTTACCGTCAGGACTCTGGCAGGAGAGATAAATAAATTAATTTTTACAAAATCAATCCGAACAAATGACAATCTGCCACATGTAATTTTGATAACTAATGTGCTTCTCAAATTAGACATGGCAATACTTACGTAGGCAATGCTGAGAATGAATTTTCCTCTTGTGTCCAGGGTGGATTCCTTTTTGCCACTTTCAATGCCAAAAATATTTATTTTTCCCATGTGACTTCCTGTCGACAAGAACCTTGAGTCTGGGGAAAATGCCACTGACCAGGCATCCACTGCCAAGGAACATTCAAGAGACAACACTTTATGCCCCGACACTTGCCCCAATTCGATTTACGTTGAAAACTTGGCAACAGTAGTGTAACAACTGCAAGGGAAGGACACGTGTCCGTGTCATTTTGTCAACAATGTGGCAAAAGATTGACTACAGTACGAGGGAAGACTATTAATGTGCTTTTGAGAGCATCCCTCCTGTTTACAGACTGGCTGTTTGGATAACAAAATTGTATCTACCTCTTTGTCCGCTTTATGTGAGAGAGGGAAAGGCTATTGTCTAACATATCACCTATTTTATGCTTTCCTAGAAGGCAGTGTAATTCACAAATGTGGTGAGTTTTTTTTTCTATTTGTGCTAGTGGACTATTGCTCATGCAGTATCACCAACTGATTTGTTTAATGGGTATATATTTGGTGCTGTAACCAAATGCGTTGGTCAGTTCGGACGTTGTGTCGCAGGAATCTCACGTCCAGAGCTTGTAAGCTCACTGGGTACTGCCTGCTGGAATAATAAACGTCTACAATAATAAAAAAAAACCTGCTCAGGATATCTGCTCAATAATCACTGCTACGACAGACCAACTGGATGAACTCCTACTTTTAATGTCTCGAAGGGGAAAAGTTTAGCATGGGTATAAATCTGTTCTGGAATAGCAGTGCAAAGATAAAGGACGCAACAATGCAACATCGAGATAAGTCTGGAAGGTAAATGGACAATTTCAGGTGGATATATGACCCTTGAGAATTAAATATGAACCGTCACAAGAAAACTAAGTGTCACAGCTTAACCTGTGTGACCTACCTGGTCCTGCATCAATGGTTTTGAGCTCACTGCCGCACTCCAGGTCCCAGAGTCGAAGGTTTGCATCCAGGGAGCTGGAGGCTGCGAGTGCCCCTGTTGGACTAATATCCACAGATACCACTCCCAACTGGTGGCCCTCCAAGGTCCACTGTAACTCCAGCTTTTCATCTGCCCTGTAGGATAGCCATTGAAGGAAAATACTATTTTAATGGCTAAATTGACTTTGGTTGGGGCTTAGCTTCGGGCAATGTGATAGGGATTTGAATTAGAAAGATTTCTGTTGACCAGACTAACAGGGCCAGAGCACTTGTCCAGTGAGCTGAATAGTCTAGCTATCTGCTACAATGAAAACCTGATATATTGATAAGTACTCATTACACCTAACATGACACCTAAATACATTTTGCATGCATTACAATTACAAATACAGTCGGTGACAATCGACTACAGTACTGCGTTGCATGTACTGGTTTACCATGTGGTGATGTATAATACCATTGTACTGTATGTTGTATTTCAAGACAACTTCTGCCCTGTACCATGTGATGTAAAATAGCTGCAAAAGCGAAAACCAAAGTTGTGAGCTAAAATAAACTAAACCTAAAAAAAGTGATAACAACTAAATGGGGGAAAGTGAAAATAAAACTGGAAATAGCAAAAAAAAAAACCCTCAAGTACTAAACCTCGGCAAGAAAAGTGAAAAACGTATCAGAAATACCAGGCTGCAAAAAAATGTGGCAGGCCTTGGAGCGAGGAGGTTGGGGGTAGGTGTGTGGAGGTTATGTGAAAATATTTTATTATTTAGGTAACCTGGTGTGGCTACATACAAAATCTGGTTAGCTGGTATCCAGCTAGCCATGTTTCTAATATCTTGAAAGGGCATTTGGTCTTGAAAAAAAAAATCTTCAATTCACATGGAACTTGTACTTGTTGATATGCTGCTCTCTCCAGAGCTCTGTGTGGCACTATATGACCCTCAGGTGAAAAGCTCTATAGAAGTGCAATTATTATAAATGTATGATCAAAAGAACATGCTTTATCAGATGTTAGAGCCATTTATTATGATGCTCCAGCCATTGGCCTGGTTGTCTTATAGTTCAAGGGCTGTGCATCCTAAACCTCCATGAACTCCCATGCCTGCTGCCCCTCACGCACCATTTCCAGCACTTGACGAGGTCATCCACGGAGCCTGTTATGATGTTGTCTGTGCCATCTTTTTCGTTTTTTCCCCATGCCACTGACCAGATGGCATCCTCATGGGCTGCAGAGAAAAGTGGGAAACATTAATTTTGTCTATTGCCATGTAAATATGCTGCACTTAAATAACAAGCACTGTAAAATGTGTATTATAAATATTACATCAGTCTAATTGTGGTTATCTGGAAAAAAAAAAACAAATACCAACCTTGCTCTTGCTTGAACTGAATGCTGTACTGCAATGGGGAAATTTTTTATGTAAGTATACATTCAACCAATTAAAAAAATATACATAATTGCAGTATTTTATATTTTGCATTAGTCTGGATTTCACATGAGAGCAAGGACAAATAATGACCATTATAGCTAAATTGAATTCTTTACTGCTATGCCATCACCTATTGCAGTGCGTTTCATGATCTACCTTGCAGATATATTTTGATACTGGAAAACATCGACGATTAAGACTTTGATGCATGGCTGCATAGGTATTTGTAAGGAAGTAACTGTGCAGCACTATGTTATTGCTTACGCCAGGCACAAGGTGCCGCCACTGAGATGGAAGGGTACCTACACTTCATTGCACAATGGACGACCTGTCATTGCACGGTGGTTAATTTCTACAGCGGATTTAAGAAGCATGGGCATTCTTTCAACTGCCCAACAAACCAGCGACCTCTCCACACAGCCATCACACACTCAGCCAATAATTGAGTCAAATGTCACTCATATCAGTGCATTTACTGTAATGTACTACAGAATAAAGTGTTTATCACTAATTTGTACTGTAACATAGCAGTTTGTATCTTTTATGGCAACATATGCTAATACTATAGTGCAATTGTTATTTTTTATCTATAAGCTATACAGTATACTGGCTGGTATGATGGCCCAGTGAGTACCGTAGCGCTGCCACCTCAGCCATAGGATATGGGGTGTAATCCCTGCTCGGGGGTGCCTTCCCATGTGCAGTTTGTATGCTCTCCCTATATCCGTGTGGGTTTTTAATAATAATTGGCAGGCACTCCGATTTCCTCCTAGAGTCCACAGACATACTGCCTAGGATCAATGGCCTAACTAAACTGGCTCCGGTGTCCTGCAATGGACTGGCGTCCCTTTCATGGGTACAGCCCTGCCTTACGCCGTGTCCGCCGAAATAGGCTCCGGGTACTGATAATGAATTTGTAATACACTACTGCTGCATAATTATTTATAGTTCTGCAAACGTAGTGCACTGCAGACATGTATTGCTCAGACTGTTGCGTGTCTGCAGTGTGCGAGGGGCAGAACGCTGTTGCAAAGGTTGCAAGAGAACCAATTTCCTAAATCCTTAATGTGAATTTCAAACTCGTTGCAGAATGTCTTTAGCGTCGATACACAAGTCACGCCACATCAAAAAATCAAATCTCAGACATGGGCTCCAGAATACATGTGTATATTTTTTTAATCTATGTCAAGACACGGAATTAGATGGGAATTGTAAAATTTTCAAGAAACGACTTTCCCGTTCATTAGGGCAAGCAAACGCACTAATGTCGTGCCTCTGTAAATATAAATATGGTCTATTTTACCTGCGTGGTCATGCTGGGCTGAAAGAGGCGCCCGTCGGTCCGGTCGAGTCTGTAAGACAGTACAAATTAACCAAGCATAAATAGCTTAGGAGGGCGGCGCGGTAGCCCAGTGGTTAGTGCTGACGCCTCACAGCAAGAAGGTCCCGGGTTCGAATCTCTCGGCTCGGGTGCCTTTCTGTGTGGAGTTTGCATGCTCTCCCCGTGTCCGCGTGGGTTTTCGCCGGGTACTCCGGTTTCCTCCCACAGTCCAAAAGCATGCTCCTGGATAGGTTGATTTGGCTCGCAGACTAAAAATTGTCCCGCAATGCCCGGCGATGGACTGGCGTCCCGTCGTCGGGTGTATTCCTGCCTTACGCCCTGCGTTTCCGGGATAGGCTCCGGCTCACCGTGACCCTATATAGGATTAAGCGGTTTCAGATAATGAGATGAGATGAGAAATAGCTAAGGTGGAGCTGTTAACGCTATGGGTACTTTTTTTTGCCAGTATACACCTGCATAATTGCCTGGCAATTATGCAGGTGTTAAGATCTTAACACCTGCATAATCGCCAGAAACGGTAAAACCTGTCCTACTTACAAACATAAATAGCGCACGGAGACTAAATATTGCAGTTCCAAAGCCAGATCTCGCCCGAAGGCTAGCGGAATCGTATTGGTTCTCGACAATCACCATGAGTACCACTTTATGGGCAACTAGTTACACAGTACGTAAAGAAAACATCGCCCCGTTCAAATTAATGTTGATAAACAGGCAAATATTGTTAATATTCGTTAATGTCGAATTAAAGATGTTTCGTTCGTAATGGCATTCAATGAGGGCCTAGTCAAACCAGTCCCACCATAGTAACGCATGCAAAAGGCACCGCGACTCGTGTTTTAAACTAAATCGAAGTAAAAATCTCGGCAATGTGACCAGTTAACATCCTCAACAAATAACTTAACACACACAAATTTAGCAACGCGACTTTATATGTGTAAAAACAAATCTTTCTCACATCCAGCAGACGGAGGTTTCTTCACAAACTCCACGCCGCGTCTCGCGAGAAGTTGTGCCGAGCCACGTGGTCGTGTCGACGTCACGCGTGAAGGATGAACGTGCCCCCGCCATGGGAACGTGACATTGTCAGAAATGCAAGTTGCTGGAAAAACAGATGATCGCAATCCCTTGTCGTCATTCAGCTCATCATTGTCATCTATTCCTTACCGGTCATTTAGCCTGGTAGGTGTGCATCCTGTACAAGGGGCAGACACTTCATTGACGTACATGTGGGAGTTTGCGAGTTCTCTCCCCGTGTCCGTGTGGGTTTTCGCCGGGCACTCCGATTTCCTCCCACAGTTCAAAAAACATGCTCCTGCATAGGTTAATTGGCTTGAAGACTAAATTGCCCTCAGTGCCCGGTGATGGACTGGCGTCCCATCGTGGGTATATCCCTGCCTTGCGCCCTGTGTCTGCCGGGATAGGCTCCGGTTCACCGCGACCCTGTACAGGATTAAGCGGTTCTGACAATGAGATGAGATGAGATCAATACCCGCTTAATCTTGTAATAATAATATTTGCACTTCTGTAGCGCTTTTAATCCGAGGGTTAAAATGCTCTGCACCGAGCTGTGGAGATAACGGCATGTCAACAACAAGAGATGAGATGAGAACAAGTAGTTCTGTTAAAATCAATGAATATAATATAACAGATAAAATAAGTTATAAATAAAGGAAGAAATAAATGTTCCTGAGCAGGCACAGGTCAACCAAGCACACATCAGTGAGCAGCATCAACAGTCCTTGCCAGAGGACTCCAAGGCTTTGCGGAACAAGTGAGTCTTGAGACAGGATTTGAAGATGCCCAGAGGCTCAGCTGAGCGAATTTCCAATGGGAGGCAGTTCCAGAGTCCGGGAGAGGCGCGCGAGAAGGCTCTGTCACCCATCGAACGGAGGTGCGATCGGGCACATGCAGCAAGCTGTCCGTATTTGGAGAATCGAAGTTTTCTTCACGGATGTATGTCGGAGCAGCGACAATGTCGCAGCAGTCGGAGCAGCGCCTGGCGGAGCCTATCCCGGCGGACAGAGGTCGCAAGGCCGGGGGATTCTCGGGATGTGACGCCAGTAATAATAATAATTGCACTTGTAGAGCGCGTTTCATCTGAGGGTCACTAAGGGCTGCACAGTGCTGCGGAGAGAATGGCACGTCAGTACACAGCAGGGGACACTTCGGGGAAATTTACTCAGCAGGCCAAAAAACCTAGGCAGCAGCTTGTCTTTGGATGGTGGGAAGAAACTGGTGTACCCAGCAAAAACCCACACGAGCACAGGGGGAACACTCAAACGCCACACAGAAAGGCACCCGAGTTTGGAATCGAACCCGGGAGCTTGCTGTCAAGGGACAGCACTACCCACTGCGCCACCGTGCCACCCCGTCCATTTTCAGTACTCGATTAATCCAGTCGAGGGTCGTGGTGAAACCGGAGCCTATCCTGGACGATCCACAGGGAGCAAGGCAGGGCTAAGGGCTAAACCCGCGATGGAACATCAGTCCATTGCAGGGCTATTTAGCCAACATGAATGTTTGTGTTATGTAGTAATATACGGCACTATCTAGTATTCGTCGAACTAGATGCAAGGGTTGTCACCTTCGACGCGCGCCCGTGTTTATAATCACTGACGCATCCGCTTTAACTACCACCTTGGTTATTCATTAGCCACCCAGCGTGGGTGACAAACACATTACCTCATCCGGCCCCCCCCCCGCACCCTTTGACTCACTGGCAACTTGCATGGACACGGGGGAGGGGGGGGAAGCCTAACGCACTCCCCACCTGCACGTGGCCTGGCACGGTCGAGGCTTGGCACCACAGGAGTAAACAAAAAAAGTGCCTGGCACGTACAGACTTCACGTCCTGGGAATAGCCCTGCCTTGCACCCTTTGTCTGCCGGGAAAGGCTCCCACGACCCTGTATGGGATTAGACGGGTACATATACCGAACTGATTGGAGTAAACAGAATAAGAGAGCGAGGACTGTAGGTGTACCTGTCAAAAAGTTGGATTTTGAAAGATTCGTTCCGTGAAAACTTAGACATTTCCCAAAAAAACTGCCTCAAAACGGAGGATGATCCTCGGGAACGCAAACTAGAGCCTATTACCAAAGGGGACCTTTGTCTGTAAACATCAGCAATAAAAACAGACTTCTGATAAGACACTGGCTGTCCTAGTCCATGGTTTATTTGCTTTTTAACCCATGTTTACAAAAAACCCCTCCCACTCAATGAAGAAGCTTGTGAGGTGGATGGGATGTCATCATCATTATCAATACCCGCTTAATTCTGTACAGGGGGTTCCGGAACCTATCCCGGCAGACTCAGGAGGGGGCAGCAACGGACAGCACGTTGAGTGTTGTTGACATATTTCGTTACAGACGAGAAACGCCAATTCAGCACGGCTGTGACGTCATCCGCCCGACGATTACATTCCGTAGTGCGGATAGGCGCCGCGCGGGTCACGCGGGAGCCGTGGGGGGCCGGGGCTGCGCAAATGCACTGGGGATTCTAAAAGGCAGAGCGCGGACTCGTGGTGGCATGGCGGAAGCCCTCCGTCCTCGGCGGAAACAAAAACAAAGCGGAGCCCAATCCAAGGTTAGTCCTTCTACCGTGGGGTCCCGACACTTGCGGCGGCGGCGGGGGGGCCACAGAGACGCAGAGTGGTGCCGGGGCCCCAATCGTTGCGGCCTCAGATTGCGGGGTTGTGCGACCTTTTTGGGGTTAAATCGCCTCGCAAAATCTTGCTCGTCAGGGTTCTGAAGTCCCGTCGTGTCACCTCTCCGAGTGCCAAACGTGGACTTTCGGGGACCCGCGGAGGTCAGCCCTGAGTTTTAATGGAACACAATGTATGAATCTAAAACGTCAGCTTGCTTGCGTCTTGACGCCTTGTTTTGCAGTGAAAGCGTATTGATGTTCGACTTTCAGATCGGGGTCGAATATAGCGCACTGTATTTGGATATTGTCCATTGGTATCTCACGGTCCAAAGGCTCATCTTGCTTGCGTGTTAAAGCATGGGAACCCTCGGTGCTGAAGTCCTAATTCTATTAACTACATTGACTTTTCCCCTGGTATCATAACATATGCGTTTGTTGTGTTCTAAAGTCTGGATGTCCTGGGTGCAAGTCGTGAGATTTAGGGTATATATTAGGGTCATTGTGTTTCAATGTTTGGAATACATTGGTCCTAAAGCCTGCAATAATTGAATCCGAAAACTTGTCTCCCAGGGTCTCAAATTATCGGGGTGATTTCCGACTCGAATCACAGTGTCTCTGGTAGGTACAGTGTTTATTGTCTGGGTGTCAAAAGCTGACGTCCTAATTTCAAAAGCTTTGAGTTCGTTTTGTCTTAATTCCTGGGAACCAAGTCTTGGGTTGCTGGCTCAAAAATCCACGTGGCTCAGGGTCCTAAAACCTGGTATCTTGATACCAAAACGCCTGAGCATGGAATCCAAAAACCTGATGACTTCATTGTCTCTGAACCTACTCATCCATATAATTAATACAAGTAGCCTTTAACTCTGAGCAACCCGTTACCCAAATCTCATATCCAAAGTCCTCTTTTCTTTCATGGAAAGTCTTACGGCTTGGGAGCCCCAAGTCAGTCCTTGCGTGAAAATCTCGCCATGTGCCTCTTAGATATTTTTGGCCTAAAAAATATGTTTTGATATATTGTATTCTTACTACACAGGATTATGCAACGTGTTTCTGATGGCAGAACGTGACTCACTGGAGGACGCTAACATTCTGTAGTTAATTGCGTTTTAAAACACGTTAAACACCGGTTCTAGAGTTCGCTATTGAAAGTCTGAATGCGTCAGCCAGTTTATTTTTAAGCTCGAAGGAACTGTTGACCTATGTAGCTCTTAACCTCAGGAGCAAATACCATGTGCGTGCCTGTGCTCTGATTGTATCAGTACGCGCTTTTATTTAATTCTTGTGTGTACTGTGGTGTTGTGGTAAATGCATTTGACAAAGTCAGCCTGAATGACAACTTATCTCTGTACAGTATTTGAATGAACACACATTGCATGGGAGGTGTTGCAGACTGAGGTCATGGTATGGACAGTACTCTAAAATCTATTTTATTGTACCATGCTGCTGCATCAGTGCTCCCTAACTTCAGCTGTCCGCATTAAGAAATATGGGAATATGGTCTGATAATGGTTACTATCTGGATAGTGTGGCTCAGCCTTCATTCAGCAGTGGATTGACAAAAGGCTGTACATGTGCATGACTATAGTAGCCAGTGTGGAAGTTGAGCTTGATCTGTTACCCTTGTGTTCTCCCATTTTCATGCTGTTTTTGTTCTAAAAGGAGAGTATTTCAAGACACGTATAATGTCAGACATATCAGCTTCCGTGCTTAAGTGAACACTATCAGATATTTATTCAAAATTAGTGTTCAAGCTTGTCTGTACAGTAAAGGCAGCATTAATTTTCGTCTGTGGATTTGATTGTGCAGTTCACCTACAAAGAATTAGGGTCATGGCAATACCTGTAAGTAAAAGCACGTATATAGACAAGTATTAGGCGTTGACTATAACACACTAAATTTGAGGGGTGTTGGAGTGGCACAGCAGTAACATCGGCGTCTCACAGAAAAAAAAGAGCTCCTGCTCGAGGTGATTACGTGCTACAAAGATGTCTCTGCGTCTAACTTAAACCCCGGCTGACCGGATCGTTTGCCTCTGCCTGCCTACGGCACGCTGACCACGTCAGGATGGACGACATTTCTTTCTTGTGTAGTTTACCCTCGGGCGCATTTTCAGCACTTTGCCCGCTTCCCACTCCCACTGCCCCCGGTCCATTCCCTGCGCTCACGAGACTGCCAACGGGTTAATTGACTCATTCACACGCTCTCGCTTACATAATAATAATAATTGCATTTCTAGAGCGCTTTTCACCCGAGGGTCACAAAGCGCAGCACACACAATCCCCGATCTGTGCACCAATGCTGACCAAAGTTCTCCCGGGATGCGCACACAGGAATGGACGCCACGCGATTTACCTGGGACTGGACACGTTTACTTACTGTCCCACGACCCGGCATCCAATCGCCAATTGCCACCGTGCTACAACCAACCGTGCCAGCAGCTACCGCTCGTCTCCCCGCACTTCTCAGCGCTACTGAGCGATTCTACTACTCTCTGCCTTTCACTCGCGACAACGCTCTCCCTCATGCAAGCCTCAGCGTGTGTGTGTGTCTTCTCTAGCTCTGTGCCCGTCGTTCCTCTCCAATTCAGCAAGACTCCCTGGGACTGCGTCTCTCATCTCGACTGTCTCCCTGCGCACCCAGCGGTCATGGTCACGCCGCCAGACAACCTCTCAAGTCTGAGAGCGACTGCCTTAATCCCCTCTCCCCATAAGCTTTAACAGCTTCTTTCCACAGCCCCGCCGATCACATTTTGGTTTGGTTTCTCCATCTTCTCAAACTCAATCTCTTGCCTCTAACCGATGCCTTTCTGCTACATCGTTTGTCTCCTGATCACATTCCCACCCTCGGTGGTAATGGCATGGCTGGTTCTGGCTTCTTGGCCGAACGACTTCGGCCCCTCCCCCTCTACCAGGGCTCTTCTATTTTTCATCTCCCGTGATTTCAGCAGAAAACCTTGAAGAGAGATGTACTCGGCTAACAGAGTCGCTCCTCTTAGATTAAAAGCCACTGCAGGGGTGATGCCCAATTGAAGGGTTAGCAATTTGGTGCTCTTGCAACGAGCATTGGATTGTGCACGGTGCAGTTGGTGCATCTCCTGCAGGGTGTTAGCATGTGTGCGTGTGCTGTGAGTGGGGTTGTGTATTGATGTTGTCGGTCTGTGCGCCAGAGCTGGCAGCCCGTGGCACCACAGCTCGATTCCTGCCTCGGGCACCTGTCTGTGTGGAGTTTGTGTGTTCCTCCCCCTGTACTGCGTGGGATTCCTCCGAGTTCTCCGGTTTCCTTCAAAAACAAAAAAAGACACACATTAATTGACCAATATCATCGTAATATATGGGGATGCAGTGTCTGGTGGGTTGGCGCCGGCAGTCACCCCCACGATTTGAGGCCTGTGGGTGAAAGGTGCTGTGTAAACGTAATTATTTATCAATGAAATCCATTTTTTGGGTCAGGTCACGTAAAAAGTTTATAGATTATAAAATAGTGTCGTTTAACCCTCCACCACCCGACACGGCCAATCAGCAAGGGGTTGTCACGTTGAACAGAAGACGCGCCAATTCCTTTGCTATCTCAGCACACCGGTTTGTTGAAAAGCGACCCCACAATATTTTACAAAAAATGTACGACGTTTCGCTGACAACAACGTTCAGCATCAGGTATTTTATTGTCAAACTAGATTAATCCTGCACAAATATGGGTATGGGTGTTCATGAGCTGCGGTATATTTTGGTAACTGTTTCGAGGTTTGTAGTTATTGTGTGAATTCGTCCACTGCACACAATATTATCCAGAAATATTATAAGTATGATAGTTTACTGGCTCCCTCAAATGAAATCAGAACTGTACTTTAATTAGTTATTTCATTTGATATTCAGTTAACTTTTTTCACTGTTTTTATCGTGATGTTTAACCTTGCACGAGTGAGTTACATAGTTTCGTCTCTTTCTAGGATAAACACAAATTGTCGAAGAGCTACGATGATGTTGAACAGCCTGCACATCCTGAAACAGAAAGAGAAGGCTCTCAGGTGGAGAGTTCTCATAAAATTGATGCCAAACACCGAGTACATAAGGGCCAAGTCAGCGGAGAGCAACAACGTGATAGAAGATGCGCTGGACCAGAGATGATGGAAACGATGCCGCAGCCGTCGCACAAGACTCTGGTGGAAACTGTTGAATCGGAGAGCGCACAAACTATTCACCCCAAAATCTTGAAGGCCAGTGATGTGGGAAAAGCACAAAAACTCCTGCCATCTGCCCCCACTGATGTCTCCGCACGTGCAGACTTGGCAAAGGATTCATGGACAGACTTGGAATCAGAGATTTGCGTTCCCGAGAGTCGACCTGTGGGTACAAAATCTCACATTCTGGCAGAAGCTCCTGCTCGTTTGTATCCTGAGCTGACCCAATTGCAAGGAGAAGGTGGAGCGCTCGTAGAGGTTTCAGAAGAGGCAGCAGACCTTGTCGAAGCATTCTCGGGTATGGACTCGAGGGCAGCGTTTGAGCGGGATAAAGGTATGGCGGTATTGCATGTCTCCGAAACTGCTGAGAGGTTGCGGCCCCACAGCGAACTTGTCGCGCAAATGAGCAGCGTAACCATCGAGAAGATTTATCCGGAGTTACCAATGGCAGTGAGGACCGAGAGGGTTGACGCATCACAAGATAAAGTCATTGAAGTGGAGGAGGTACATTTTCTTATATTTTCCATCAAAGTTTTCAGGTGTGAAAAAATGTGCATCCTCAGCTATTTGACGAATTGCTACGATGAAATAGTCTATAATTTTTCTTCTATATGTTTCCTGTATATGTCCAGTTTATTTCCTGTCCGGTTCATACAGTTTTCTCTCCATTAGCGTAGGTGTAATATCACTATATCATTCACTGCTGTATTATTTGTTTAGTAGGAATGGAAAAATGCTTTAATTGGTCTTTTAAAATATTTTTTTACATTTCAAGTCACGCTTGTGAGAATCAGCTATTTACATTTTGTGCAAATTATATACAAACAATACGCTCGCGTTACATTTCACCTCGTGGTCTATCATTATATGCCTTCTCCGTTATGTAAAAACATTAACCGCTTCCACTAATCCGCACCTTTAATACAAACGCCTTTGCCGACACTCGGATGCCTCTTTGTCTCATCGCCACATTCCTGCTTGCAGGAAGCCGATGCAGCTTTCTCGTACGAGCAGCTGCGGATGCTCTTCCCGTGCTCTTGGCTCGAGGGCCCGGCGGCGATGGCGTCCATGGAAGAGGAGTTTTCGTCGCAGGCGCGGCAGGAGGGTCACGAGCTGCACGAGCTTCTACTGCACTACCTTCGCTGCAGGCGCGAGCTGCTGTCCGCCCAGGCTCAGCTGCAGGCCATGTTGTCCGAATACAAGGCCCTCAAGCGCCGCCTGTGGGTGTTCACCGAAGGCCATGCCACTGTGCAGGTTAGCGGGCGGCCAGTGATTGTACAGCCACAGTCACTGCTGTTGTCTGCGATGCCAACCGTTGAGATGTGTAACTGCCACTTTGAGTAAAGAGTATTTGTTTTTGTGGTTCTATGGCAATACTGTTGGCTTGTTAAGAGATTGTTTCTCATGGATGTTTAATGATGTTTTGTTTCAACTGCACCCATCGCCCAGGGCATATGTGCAGACAATGTGAAGGTGACTGGGCAGCACCGCTATCAGACGGTGGAGCTGAATGCTGGGGCATTCTCCGAGCTGCAAAGGCTGCTCAAGGCCCGGGCGGAGCTGCTGTACCAGACACTGGCGCTGCACACCTATACTTCGGTGCTGTCTCGCTTGCAAGTGGAGTCTTACCTCTACCGCCTGCTACGCCAGACACCAGCTTTCCGCGCCTTCACGCGCAGTGTGGACAGCCCACCAGGTCTCGCCTCGCACTGGGGTCAGCTCACCGGTGCATCGATCCGGGTCACCACTTTAACTCTTGAATATGTAGTTCTTGTTTACTGATGGTTGGGGTTTGGTACAATGTTCCCTAATTTGATAACCGAATATTCAATGGTTAGTTGCTAGCGGTTTATTTTTGTGATTGGTAGAAGGTTACTGTTGAGTTGGACCTGGTGGTGCTTGCCTGTGATCAAGTCCTATTGCAGGAATTTAGCAGTTGAGTGATGCATCGGTTTATTGATGAATGCTTCTTCTAAGTTTCAAAGCACACGTGTTAAATTAAATGTGTGGATACTGATGATGGTTATCTTATATTATTGCAAATATGGGTTCACAATAACTGTAACCATGACAAGCACTCCTGTGCTGATGTAGGTTTTCACAGCTTGATGCATGACGATTGCTTACAAAAGCTGTTTTGAGATAGCCGTGTCGAGCGCTCCCCTCTCCTTTGCGATGTTTCGTCTCCCACGCTGAAGGCGTCTGCACAGGATGCCTGACGACGCCTCCAACGTGGGAGGCGGAACCTCGCGAAGGAGAGAGGAGGAGGAGGAGGAGAGATCGACACGGTTATCCTAAAAGAGCAGCTCTTGGAAGCAATCATGATCATACTCATCTCATCTCATTGTCTGAAACCGCTTAATCCTATATAGGGTCACGGTGAGCCGGAGCCTATCCCGGAAACACAGGGCGTAAGGCAGGAATACACCCGACGACGGGACGCCAGTCCATCGCCGGGCATTGCGGGACAATTTTAGTCTGCGAGCCAATCAACCTATCCAGGAGCATGCTTTTGGACTGTGGGAGGAAACCGGAGTACCCGGCGAAAACCCACGCGGACACGGGGAGAGCATGCAAACTCCACACAGAAAGGCACCCGAGCCGAGAGATTCGAACCCGGGACCTTCTTGCTGTGAGGCGTCAGCGCTAACCACTGGGCCACCGCGCCACCCCATGATAATACTTTTTTGCCCAATTCTTAAGGCTGGCTTTTTGGCAGAGCCTTGTTGAGCACTCGTCTCTGCAGTTTTTCACCTCCCACGTTGGAGGTGTCAGCATTAGCCTGATGATGCCTCCAATGTGGGACGTGAAATGGTAGTTGCATTGTTCTCACAACTAGCACAACCCTATTGGTAGTCATGTGTTCTTGTTCTGCCTTAGTGGTAGTTGCATCGGAAGTTGCGTGCATCATCTTTGACAACTTTTGTGTTCATCAGGCGTTGCCGGTGCTCACAGGCGATCGCTGCTTTCTGCATGTTTCAGAGAGACGCACTGCAAAGTCCGGGTGCACGGCGAACGATCTGCAGCAGCTGACGAGAAGCATCAGCGTTCTGTTCGGCTTCAAGCGCCGATCCATCGCCGATACGCAGTTTAACTCAGACGTGCAAGGATGGCTTGCGCAGTTGGTGAGCCGTCAGTTGTCTCGTATTGTGAAAATCCTTTGAGTTGCCTGTGGTCTTTCTTGCTCTCTGCGATTCATGAGTGAGTCGGGATTCTTTCTTATACTTGGTTTTTAATCAATGGTGTTGTTATGCAGGTGGCTCTGCTCTTGAGGGTTGGCTCGATCGACGAGGATATTTTTATTTTGAACCACATTCTTCGCTCTCCGGCAGGAGTGGCTGAGTGGGCTGTACCCTTTCTGCAGGTGAGGGGGTTTCTCAACAAGCCAAAGAAAGAAACAAAGAAAAAATCTTCAATGTCTAGTTCCTTTGGACAAATCTCTGGGACACATGACAAGTAGCTAGAGGTGGTGCATGATATCGATTTATTAATTAACATAAAATTTGGCATTTATGTTGCATGTGTGAAGTCGTGTGTCTAATTAACAAATGTCTTTAGATTCGTATGACATTTAATTGGTTCCAGTCACCCTTGTACCCGTTATTGTCTGCTAGTTAATAAAGTAGTCGTTTTACCAATTGAACCATGACTGAATCATAACAGTTGATTGAATACCTTGGAATGCGAATAGTAACACCTCGGTGTTGTCTGGTAAAAACACCGCAACTACTTCCTGAATTGAGCGCATTGTTTAACAAATAGATCCTCATGAGGTTTAGTGTTCCGATTTAACACATTGCTCTTTATATAATTTTCAGATCAGAATGGGTGAAGGGCCAGGAATTTTGTCTCGGTTTATGAAGCCTTTGGCAGTGCTCATGTCGCCTGTACGGTAAGTTTCGTCACATTTAATGCACTCTTAGGTGTTGTTGTGCTTGTTATGAACTTCATCAATTAATCTGAAGGAATTTTGCTCAACCAAGATTTTTGGCGATGTCGGATTTCAGAAATCGCAATGGGTTCCTGTGTCAGCTGAAGGCTCTGGAGAAACCACCATTCCCTGTGTCGGCTCAAGCGCCCGGCGAGAAACAGCAGCTCTGGACATTTGTGGATGAAGCTGGAGAAGAGGTGAATCACTTCTGCACATTCAAAGCTCTGTTGCTGGCAGTGATTGCGTTGGTTTTGTACATGGGTATCTTAAGGTGCAGCACTGCCTTGCTTTGAGCTTTGGGCTTTGTTACACGTGCCTTCGTATCTGTGTTTTCATCTTGGTGACTGCTCGTGAGAGACCCATTGGCTGAAATTTTGAGACGTGCAATTTTTTAAAAGCTGTCTTTTTGGATTTGTATATTTCTTGTACATTTTAAGCAACCCAGCCTCATGTATTTATAAAGCACATCGTGTTTTATTTACGTATTGTAGGACTGTATGTTTTTATGCTACTATAGTGTTTATATAATTCGTGTTTTTAGATTGTTTTGAAATATTGTGTTCATGGTATAGCACCCTAAATATCTTGCCAATATTAAGTGGCTGCTCCCTTGCTGAGTTGATTCTGTGTTTGTTTAGGAAGAAAATGAAGACAGCTGGCTTCTGCTGCTCGAAAATGACCTCGCCGCACTCTTCTGCCAGTTCCCTTTCCAAGAACTCTTTCAGAAACTGTTGGGCATACAGGGTAAGCCACCTACTTGGGTAAATTTGCATTTGTGCTGTAACAGTAAGGGATCTATAGCATAGCTATATTTCATATTCAATATGACTAGGTATAAGACCTTGCCTTCTGATTTATGTACTGTGCAAACAATGCATTGTTTTTGAGGGGTAGGTGCATGTCACACAAAAAGTTGTCATTAATTTTGAACCGTTTTGAGTTATTATAGTGCTACATTCTGTCCTGAACATGGGGTATTACCACTGAAACCTATATATCGTAATAGTGGAGCCTTTTTGTATTGTTTTGACCACCAGGCATTAACAATGAACCCAGAGATTAATCAGCCTTTGGTCAAAACATTTCCTAAATTGAAATTGGTTAAATATGCCAATGGAAAAGACAATGGATTTGATGTTTTTAAGAATGAGTCAGTTGCACTGTGCTTTGCTGCTCTGTGCTATCGTACATAGGTGCTTGCTAACATCAGCATGAACATTCCTAGAACTCTTACATCTTTTGAAAATAGTTTACAAAACAATTCACAGTGTGGGTGTATGTGTGTGTGTAAATAGGTTGACGCAGCCGTAAATGAGTAACTTGGGGTGGCAACAAGTAGAAAAAGTTTTTTTTGCTCTTCCGGCAATAATACAAGTGTTAAGATATTAGAACACCAAAATAGACACCTTTCACAAAGTGTCTAGTTTGCATTGTCCTGAGCTGACTGCCTTATGGCAACATCTGGCTAACACTGACAATCAGGCTCAAAAGAAAGCCATGTCTGGTGTAAGCCAATCAGTTTGAAGGACAATGCATATGTTATCAAAGCTTCATGTATTTCGCCACAAGTATGTGTGGCTTTTGCAAACTAGACCCTTTGTGAAAGGTGTCTATTTTGGTGTTTTAAGATCGTAACACCTGTATTGTTGCCAGAAATGGTAAAAACCTTTTCTACTTGTTACATATGGACACTGGCAAAAAGTACCCATAACCTAGGATGGTGTTTAAACATTGCTACTAGAGAGACAAAGGCAGCTGGATGTGGTGCAGGTCACCCATCTCCTCATGTGCTCTGTCGACTTTCATAGGTGCTCTCTAATGGCACTGGACCCTACAGTCTGTTAAGGCTGTACAAGGGATGGTTGTCTTCGTGTCTCTTTGTATATATGTGTGTGTGTATATTTATTTTAGATGATGGCACATACATGGCGGCTCAGTCGACGAGCGGTGAGATGATGAAGGTGCTGGCTCTGGCTGGATCCATCATCGAGGTCCTGGCCTCGGGTTTGGAAACCTTCAACAGGGTTCGCTATCGACAGTTTGTCAAGCGCATTGGGCAGACGATGAGGTGAGGGGCCAGTGGCACATCCCCCTCTCGCTTCCCCCCCCTCCCGTTACCCTTTCATCAAACGGTATTGCAGTAAGCTATGGGTACTTTTGCAAGTGTACATATGAAAAGAACAGAAAAGGTTTTTTTTTACCATTTTTGGGAATTTCTGGCAATTGCCAGTAATCGTAAAAACCTTTTCTATTCATTACATGTATTGTGGTAGTTTACAAAATATGCTTTTCTGGGATACGTAACTTAACATTAAACTTAACCCGAGGTGAATTTAGTGGGGTGGTTCACGGGCCTCATGCTGTGTCAGAGCACTGAGCCAGCACCACCTGAGGGCCTATGTTTGAATTTCAGTTTCAGCTGTTTTATTTAAAGCGAATTTTGGAGTGTAACAGGCTGATGGTTTAGGTCTGGTCACCAATGATGGTATAAATAAATAATCATAAAATTGGCTTAATGATCATTTTGCCTAGATGACATCATTTATTTGTCTGTTACAGTCATCCAGTTAACTAATTTGCCTATATAATTTCTCAGGTAATTATCCAATATATAGGAAGTGAAAATCCTATATTCCTACACACACCCACTCACACAATCCGATGTGTTTACCGCGAGCTCACTTGACTTTGCTGCGCCACGTTGTGCCACCCGTGTTCACTCCAGGCTCACGGTGTCACACGTCAGCGACTGCTGGAGCTGCTTCTCTCGCCGGCACCGTGATAGCCCCGCCTCGGCCCCCGCCGTGCGGCAGTACGGCCTGCGCAAGCTGCAGGCCGAGTTTGACCAGCTCTTCCTCCGCACGGCCACGTTCGTTATGAGGACTAAGCGGTTAGCGATGCTGCCGTCCAGCTCCACCTGTCTTTGTCAGTGGGGCTGATTGGATTCTCTGCTAGCCGCGAGGCCGTGTTTAAAGTTACACTGGAAATGGTAGAGCTGTGGGAATGTGTGTGTAGTTGTATTACTATAGGTTGATGGCATGGGCTGCTCATGCTGGAGAGAGACTGTGCTGTGGTGCAATCATGACTTAGTGTGAGATTCATGAATAATATGTGCACTCAATAAGTGGGTGAAAGTTTATTGAGACTGAGTCTCTTGCAAGGGAGACCTCAGTTGCAAAGCCATTCATTATGCATGAAAACATATAAACGACAATTAGAAATAGAAAATACGTAATGTTTATAATCTGACATCTGTAAGATACATTTAAGGTTAAATACTCTTTATAAGTGAGAACCTGGTTCAAGGAAGACCTAATATACAGCAGTACTGAGTGGTGTGTTGGCATACCATCGCGTAGCAAAAAGGGGAATGGAATTTTTAACCTGCTCTTGTAGTTGTTTTTAACAGGACCAGACCATTGCTGTTAATTATTTAGTATGGTTGTGGTTACAGTAGGTCCAGTGGGTTGGTCACATCTTAGTGTGTGATGCCACTGCTGCCGTGTGTGCCCGTGTATGTGTGTGTGGAGAGCGATGACTCAGTGGTTAGTGCACTGGGCTACAAACCTGGTGACCTGAGTTCGAATTTCGCTCGCAGCCAACACCAGTGATGATTTTCTCAACTGGTTCTGGGCCTCCTCTAGATAAACTTAGTCGCAAATGAGTACCTAGTGCAGTGTATAAACATTTCCACTAGGGAGATAAAGGCGGCTGGGCGTGGTGCTGGTAACCCACCTCCTCGTATGCTGTGTTTACCTTAATAGGTGCTCAGTAATTGCACTCGACCCTACAATCTTTTAAGGCTCTGCAGGAGATCTTTGTCTTTGTGCTGCTGGCAGGCTGGGAATTTGGCAGTTCATGTCGGAGATGCCCTTCGGGAGGCTGTCCACACCCATGCTGTGGCGGCTCTACTACGCTATGCACCTCTCTGAGTGTGACGGGCTACAGTCATACATGCTTTTGTCTGTGGCTGAGTGCAAGGCAAAGCTGCTTGGTAATTATACTGATCGCATACGCAGCACGATATATGTATGTCTTATATTTTCTGGAAATTGTCCAGTCATCCCAGTGCCAGTACCCTTCTGAAAAAGTGTCTTGAGATTTGGTGGTTTTTTCCTGGGTAATTCAGAGGACCTTTTGCAGTAGTATTTAAATGTGAATTATATATATTTTTTGGTCCTGTTTGTATGTAAAACGTTGCTGTGTTGCAGCAAGTGACCTTAAAATGCTTTGTTGTTTGTTTTTTTGTCCTCAAGACACAGAGTTTTGCAATACGTTCGAAGAATACTTCTCCAGTCTGGATGAGTCTGAGGCGATATTTCTTCTGACTGCCTTTGGAAATATGGCTCAGGCACAGAGAGAAGATATCAATGAGGAAATTGTAAACACTATTACACTGGAGATATACCGGGTAAGCACTGCTCATCATTCTGCTGGCTTTATGGTCATCTGCACACAACATCTGCTGTACAAGTTATGGGTTGTTAAAGGGAGATACGATGTAAAACATATATATCATTCCATACTAGATACAATTCATCCCCCTTCATCGGCGTTTCAAAGAATTGTAATGATGTAGGTTTTCACAGCTCGATGCATGATGATTGTTTCGAAAAGCTGCTCTCTCGGGACAGCCGCGTCGATCGCTCCCTCTCCTCTCATCGCGATGTTTCGCCTCACACGTTAGAGGCATTCTCAGGCTGTCCTGAGAGAGCAGCTTTTCGAAGCAATCATCGTTTCAAAGAATTTTGCCAACTTGGTAACCCGATTCTAGAATCTTTTTTCTAACAATGGTGATGAATTTATCAGACAGATGATAGACATAGAGGTTTATTGTTACAGTGGGAAATACCCAGTGATTTTACAAGTTCTGGATGTGGGATTTTTGCAATGCATCAAATGTTTGAACTGACCAACGTTACAATGATAGCTGTTTGTTTCTTTGGGTTGTGTCTTTCAGCTCTTGCAGTTAAACGTTAGCGTACGACTGTATTGCGTTTTCCGTGCTATGCGTTTGGGATCTGTGCCGCCAGGTTGCGTACGTGAGCACCCACACCAGGGAGCTGTGCTCCAAGGTCGGGCGGGAGCTGCTCGCGGCCATCGCTAGCGCCCATCCGCACGTCATGTCGCTGCTGCTGGCGCGGGTGAAGGACAGCTTGGACCAGATCGGGCTGGTGCGTCCAGTGAACACTGTCCTCTTGTAATAATTATGAGAATGATTTCTTTAACAGTGTTGTTTATTATTGCAGTTGCATTTACTAATGATGGTTTCACAAGGGGAAGGCTATTGTATAGTTGTGGAGTCAGATCTTCAGTGATCATAGGAGACTCAGGGCAATCATCTCATTAATATGATCACCCTGACTTACAATGATGTCGATTACACTAAATTCACGTTTTTTTAATTATATGTAAACTAGTGCATTTCGATGTTTCTGTTCATTGGCACAATTATTATTTTGTTAAAGTGGTGGAAAAGGTATTAGTCAGCAAGTGTGATTTTACAAAGCCATTTTTGTATGATTTATTCCTTGCAAGGTTTTAAGATTTGAATGCTTGCGTTTAATAGAAAACGTAGGTGAGTAAGGTTTTTGTTTGACTGCCCACACATGGTGTTCAAGTTATTTGTATTTATCATTGCAATAAATATCCAATTTGTCCATGAGCTGGCTGTTTGTTACATAATCCGTCTCCATTTCAGATTTAGAAAAGTGATCCCACGCATCATGTTCATCCATTGCGTGCTCTGATTTACCTCCGAGTGGTATCCTGTGTTTATAGGAGCTATAGAGCTTAACTTAT
>JAZEWT010000015.1:10726921-10766472 GCA_036362905.1 Mordacia mordax | reverse complement strand
GGGACTGGTGAGTGTGGGAGGGGTCTGGTGAGTGTGGAGTGGGGTGGTCTCGTGAGTGGGGGGACTGGTGAGTGTCGGAGTGGTCTGGTGAGTGTGGGGGGCCTGGTGAGTGTGGGGTCCAGTGTTATTGATTGGTCTGTTTTACTTACACTCGTCACTTGTTAATGTGAAGAAAAAAATTTCTTCTGACGAAACATTTATTATATTCTCAAGCCTTTTAATGTCACGGCTCTTGGGATTCAGTTTTTTCCACTTATCTTACAGTCGTATTGTTTATAGTTTATTTCATTGACCAACATCGCAATGCATTACACTGCCTTTACTAATTTTTTCACTGTGAATGAAGTGCATTATGATTATTACAGAATAAGCAATTGTGCTAAATTTTCTACGTGTATGAAATGTGTTTTTGATATGAACGTCCAAACTCAACTGTTTAATCCAGAAAGCTGGAATTTGCTGAGAAAGGCCAAGTTTAATTCAATAGTCGCTGGGGTTTGTCCACGAACTTGCTGTACTTGGCTACTGGAAATATTGTGGCTGCAAGCACGGTCTCTCTTGTGACATAACCTCCCTGTGTACCTCAGGCTACGTGGTCCCACGTGGCTAATCAGCTCTTACGTGGGACATGGAAAATACAAAAATAGCTGTATACAATAAATACAGTTAGATTCTTGTGCACGTTGGGAGTTCGGCGTGGAAAGATCGTGGTGTGTGTTTTTCTACATGATTGTTGAGTAATTATTTGAACTCACTTTGCCGTTCACGATCGAAGTGATGTTTTATTTATTTAGCTAATTTATATATGACTTGGGCAAGACGTCAGCATGAAGAAGTATCATAGCTTGTTCTGGCACTCCCTTGGGTTGGCATGAATTCGCAAACGTCCACATTGGGGAGCCAACAAAGCTTTGCTTGGTGTCACGCTACTCTCATCACCATGCGAGGAGCACTAACGGTGTTCACTGGTCTGCGAGGATACACGTGGGATCTGTGTGTGTGTGTAGCTGAGCACTAGTGGGGAGCGGTGACACGAGTTCGTTTCCCACTCACGGCAAACACCAGTGACGATTATCTGAACAGGTCCTGGGCATTGCCTGGGTTGAGTTACCTTCGATTCCAGTTGGTATGAACATTTTGGCCCAGCTGCATTTGGACAAATTGATTTTTCTTTTAAAAGGGTTGCATATGCGCCATCCCTTTCTTGTGCTTTTAAACTGAATTTATTACCATGGCAATCTTGGACTGTTGCTAGCATTCGTCTTTTATTGATTTATTGTGCTGTGCAATCTTGAGTGCTACTGTTTACTTCATGGTAACGATTGGGTTTCATTTTTGCACAAGTTGGTGCTCTGAAATTGTATAATTGTGCAATCTTTCGTATTACCCTTTATTTTATGATTACAGTTAAAGTTTCACTTATGCACATATTGTTACTGTGTGTAAGTTATTTGCCCTTTGGTTTTATGCATTGTTACGTTGGTATGTTTATTTTGTTGCAGGAATGCCACATCTAGAGCTTATAAGCTGACTGGGTTCTACCGCTGTATTAATGAACCACTATCTTCACAGGCTCTCACGAACAGTACTTGACCCTATGGCCTGTTAAGGCTTAACTGGGGGGGGGGGTCTTTGTTTGTGCAGCCAAGCGACGGTGCGGGAGTGCAGACAGGTGGCACTGGACCAGGACCTTTTGGAGCTGCTGCCGGGTCTCTACTACAACGGGGAGGACCAGGAAATTCTGCAGCTGGAGTGCAGGCCCGGCTACACCTCCTCTTCCACACACTCCTGCACAGGGGCTGCTACTGTCACCATTAAGGTCTTGCTGCCCCCTCTCGTTCTAATCTATTTGTATCTGGTGTATAGTGGAACAAGCGTTTCTATCTGTTCCCAAACTTGCGGGTACTGGGATTAAATCCTCTTCGTCCTTTGTAAGCATACACTTTATCTACTCAACACCGACACTTTTAGCGTTCAGTTTTACTTCTCACTCGTTTAGTACTTTTATGAAACCTTAACATTTTTATTTCAGCTTAAAATTCCAACTTTTGCTCTTCCATCAAGCATCTTAGCAACTCTTTCACCTTTATGTTGACGTCAGAAGAACGATTTAAACACTTGGAGCAAGATTGCCCAGAGGGCAGGTTCTCTGCTATGTCACCAATGTATGGTAGCTGGATTGTGCTGCTGTCGGTGAACTCACCTCTCTGACACGTGCCTGTACATTCACGTTCGGTTGTCATATGACTGCGGGGCACGATGATGGACAGCAGGGTGAAGGACAGAAAATAATTGTTGTACTCTAGTTTCACATGTCTTTTCTTCCACCTGCATCACGACCCATGTATTTGCATGGTGAAGTATAATCAAATAATGTTTATGACCCGAACAGCATGGAGAATCCGTCATTCAGCAATGGATCGACAAAACTGGCTGTACATGAAGAGGATAAGATTTGAACTATTGGTACATTTTTCAGTATGAAGATGTAAAAAAGAGAAGAACAGCTCGACCTGAGCTATTAAAGCCTTGATATTGCATTGTCCTGAGCTGATTGCCTTTGGCAACACCTGGCTAACACTCAGCATTAGGCTCTAAAAACAGCCATAGCCTGTGTGGGCCAATCAGTTTCAAGGAAATTGCATATATTGTAATGATGTAGTTTTTCACGACTCGATGCATGATGATTGCTTCGGAAAGCTGCTCTATCGTGACAGCCGCGTTGACTGCTCCTCCTGTCTTCTTCATGACGTTTCGTCTCCTACGTTGGAGGCATCCTCAGGTGTGTTGTTGATGTCTCCAACGTTCAAGGAGAGCGGAGGAGCGATCGACGCAGCTATCCCAAAAGAGCAGCGTTTAAAAGCAATGATGCATCGCGTCATGATAACCTACAGCAGTACAGAAATGTTCATACCCACGGTCCAAAAAAAGTTTTTGACCAGCACTTTCATTACAGTGATTCATAATACCTTTAAATTTGCACCAGCACGGTGACCCAGAGCTTGACGTTCGGCGACCCAGCACTGGGTCGCGACCCGTACTTTGAAATCCACTGCGCTAGTGGGTAGCGGCAAACGTAGCGGCTCCATTTGGGCTTATTTTGCTCCCATCGGTGTGTTGTTCACCGACGAGCTCGGCTGAGATGGCTGCGCTGGTGTCGTTGATTTGCGATCGCGAACAGTTTGAGCGAGCCTACATGAACGAGCGGATCAAGCAGCAGCTGCACGACACGCGCCTGGAGGTCAAGCAGCTGCTGGCAGAGACAAGTCAGCTGCCCCACCGCCACGTTCCCGAAGCGGCCGTGCACACAGAGGAGCTGCTCACGTGAGGGATGCACACCCTGGTGTGGCCGTGTGGCCTGGGCTGGGTCAGAGACGTTTTAAGCCAGCAGGGCTAACGTTGCGAGTTACTGGTCCCTCCCAGCCACAATAGCTCCGGTAGATACTCGTAGGCTAATGAAGCGAGACATAGGTGTACCTTTAATCTCTTATATTTGAAACCAAAAGATGCGAGTAATAATTCATAATCTGCCGTAGACTGAGTTAGGATTACATTGGATCTTAGGTGCAGTGAGTTTGTGGTGTCAGTCCAGTCATTAGTGACTCGAAGTAAACAATATATTGTTATGTAGGATTTTAATTTGCCCAATTTACAGACCTCAAATTTTGTTCCTGAATACAGAGCATACTGTGCGGCACAGTCAATAGATGTGAAAAAAATGGCCTGAAACGCAGCTGTGACATTGCAATTTCCCAGACTTAATCGAGACTCTAACCACCGTGAACCTCTCTTCACAGAGCCCTGATCAACGCCTGCAAGGTGCGGCCCAAGGTGGGCATGCGGGAGACGGGTGTGGCTCTTTTCTACCTGATGGTATCATTTGTGAGCGAGGAGACAACGCGATACCCGCCCACCCGCCAGTTCCTCTCCTCCTGCCTCGAGGTCCTTGGACAGGTACATAGCAACACAACTTGATTTGAGTGCCGCGTCGCAACGTGACATTATCTGAAGGTGCTGTACAGAAACATTGGTCAGTCATGTGCTGAGCGAAAGAGGAAGGTGGGGAGTAGATTGTACAGTTGACTGGGGGAAAGATGTCCCAGATGTTTACGGCAGAACATTATTTGCTAAATTCTGAGCACACAATGCTCAGATCACATGCTGGTTTTATTTTTATTACTATAAAATGCCTTATCTGAGAGAAATTTTAAAAGTGCCAAGTGAGACTAAAACTATTCACCAATTTATTGATTAAAGTGATACAGCCAGCACTAAAGAAATCACAATTCATGGATTAAAATCAGTTCTTAAATCTGCAAATCAAGCAATCACACATGTGAGAGTCTATTGTTTCCTATTCACATTGTCAATGTTTTTACTGAAATCTTACAACCGCTGCATATCCTGAATGCACATACTGACTGCGACAAACATACTGCATCCTCCCGCTGCACCGTAATGCTTGCCGAAGCACGCAAAACCCGCTCGCTGTTTGCTCGGTGGCCCCCAGATGTTCATTGCCGGCGTGGAGACTGAGAGCGAGCGGCTGCTTCAGACCGTGCTCAAGAATAGCTGTCTGTGCAGCCTCCTGTCACCGCACTTCACGCCCAACTCTGCCCCCCGGGCCTTCGTCGGGATGTACGGCCTTGTGGCCACCACTCTGAGCGCCGACACCAGTGACGTAGTCTTCATGCTTCTAACCAAGGTGGGTGTGCGGCTTTCACAAACCTGTGAGGGCCACTGCACCATCATTTTGTGCGGTGGCCTCTACGGAGTCGTTGGTGCCTCCAGCCCTCATTGGTTTCAGTTGGGGCATCTGAAATTGAATACCACTTCGTAGTCAAGATGGTTAAGTTGATTAATGTCATGTCGGAGCAATAAGCTGGCACAGCTGAGGTCCTGGAGTTGAATATGGGTTACAGATATTTTCGATTAAACTTCCTACTCAAGTGTAGCGAGTGAATGACCTCATTCCAGGAACCACACACACACACAAACTTCAGTTCGGCTTTTCACCTACACTGGATAAACTCCAACAATAATGGGTGAATGTTTTTTTTGGTTTTGATTCCCAAGTTGATGAAAATCTCTACATCAGGGGATGTCAGGTGTTGCATCACAAAGTAGGTTAGGAGGCAATTAAGGATGGTCAGAAGTAGTTCTGTCATGCCAGACGCCTGAGGCTATTCTTTTAATATCGGATGATTTTACAAAACTTTCAAATGGGAGATTCTTTAGTTTTTGAACTACATGAATGTTAATGTATACAATTATAATGTTGGGCTAAAATATCCAAAATAACAAGTAGATGTGAGTTTTATTTTAAGCAGTTCTGTGCACACAGTATCAACATGTATATTTAACTGGTAGAGTACCCTTCCTGCAAGGCAATCTTGTAGATTACTTCATTAAATCTATTTCGACCCTCGGTAAGAAAAGACTCCTGGTGTGAAAGAGTGAAGCCCTTGTCTGTCTCGTTCCCAGTTTGACGTCTCGCAGTGGCTGAACGGTGCGCGCCCTCCCCTGCCGTGGCGCAGCGAGCTGCTCGCCGCTGTGTACGCGGCGCTACGCACCTGTGGCGCCCAGCCCTCGGCAGAGATGGTGGCGTCGTCGGAACTGCTCCGCTCGCACTGGCGCAAGCTGCTGGCGCACCACTTCCCAGACCACTACGGCGAAACTCTGTGGATGCTCATCGACGGTAGGGGGGGGGAGGGGGGTGGAGTCTGAGATTTGCTCCGAAGAGTCTCTCGAGATATTGTCGGGCTCGTGGGAGGAAAACCATCGTGAAGGAAGACTGAGATACAGAGACAATGGGGGGTCTGAGAGTTGCTCCAAAGAGTCTCTCTTTCGGGATATTGTCAGGCTCGTGGGAGGAAAAGCATCGTGAAGGAAGACTGAGATACAGAGACAATGGGGGGTCTGAGATTTGCTCCAAAGAGTCTCTCTTTCGGGATATTGTCAGGCTCGTGGGAGGAAAACCATCGTGAAGGAATACTGAGATACAGAGACAATGGGGGGTCTGAGAGTTGCTCCGAAGAGTCTCTCTATCGGGATATTGTGAGGCTCGTGGGAGGAAAAGCATCGTGAAGGAAGACTGAGATACAGAGACAAACGGTAGCAAAATAGAGCGCTTTTGCGAAAGCATGTATGGTAACGATACGAAGCTTAGCGATGTGTCCGGAGAAGCAAGTTTTTTTATCCATGCAAATTTCTTGCTGTGACTTGGATGAGAATCGTGATGAATGCTGACAAAGAAAATTGAGCAAAATCACTGCCTCTGCGTGATCCCGAAGAGATGTTTTTGTTGTGACTTGACTCTGATAGCACAATTTAAATTAAGACTTCCGTTACTATAAATCCTTGTATTTTAAACCTAACTTTTGCTTGGAGTTGCATACTCTCAGCTTTGTCTTCTCGTAGATCTGTTACAAATTTGAAGCTTGGCTGATCATTGTCAAGCACTACAAAGTCATTATGCATTGATGGACACATAAAATATTTTTTCTTTCCGATTAGGACTCATACTAGGCCATCTTGGACACATGGCCTAATTAGGCATCTACAAGATAATGGCTTGTTTGTTCTTTTGCATTCTTTCGTGGGTAAGTAGATATGAAAGTGGCCTTTATGGGGATAGGGGTGTCATACGGTGCACACGGCATTTGGCTTGGTAATAATTGCCGAGGTTATTTTAAAAGGGGTGTGGAACGTGGAGTGCTTCGATATTAACAAAAAAAAATTGGCTGTGGGACAATACGATGTTGATTTCTTAAAACATTAGAAATGTGTAAAATATTAGTGGCACAGTCACACTACAGTGTTAGCGGCGCTGCCTTTCTGCGTGAAAAAATAATCACCGTCTCGGTGCCCGTGGAGATCCATTACCCCACAATTAGCAGCTGATTCACAGTGTTTCACTGGACGCATTCAATGCCTTTTGAGCAGGTGGCAGGTGCACATGGGTAAACACGGCGTGGCGGCTTTGAGAAGGAACACAAATTGGAACAGGAGAACTCGCTTCATTCACGTGAACGTTACATAACAGAGTTTTGAATACTAGGGGTCGTTGTGATGATTAATGTTTATGATTCATGTTCTGGATTAAATTCAGAGGCTATATTAATTTTGTTTAGTCGCCGTTTTTACAGTCTCCTTTCTGTTAATTCCCTTGTGTTGCATTTTGTTTGCATGAGCTCTCGGCTCCGTTAGCCTAAATGTAATTTGAGTATATCAGTTGCATGGGAATTGCTGTAAATTATATGCCATAATTTATAATGTACACAATTCGCATTGTGTAAAAGGAGCATAGGTTTCAACTTTTAACGGGTGTTTTGATGCACCCTGTCATGCTTGGTACAAGTGCCGTGCGTGGTGGCACCCATTTGCAATCCCGCTGTTTGGTGGCAAAGGAAGCCCACTAGACACTGCTGCCTCTGTGCATTAGCGATTCAGCATTGTTCTCACAGTGGAGGGATATAAGGGAGGGACATGGCATTAACCAGAGATGACTGGGGTGCGTTGCATAGGGTCAGATAAGCAGAAGCTGAGCCCGGAGGTATGGAGCGACGTGCTGCTCACGCTGGAGTGCACAGAGGCCGGCCCACAGGAGGCCCCGACATCGCCAGCCACCGCTGTCGCCGCCGTCACGAAGCCGGACCTTGCGGGGCTGCTCTCTGACGTGCAGGTGATGTGGCCCTTCTGGGATCGCAGGAAGCTGTGCGCGATGATTTTCCACGTCTTTAGAATGCAGCTGCTAGGGTTATGATCCGAGCTCCTTATTCAGAACAAATCATACCTCTTCTTGCATCACTTCATGGTTGCTGGTTAAACTCCCTACTAAACTCAAGGTCCTCCTCCACCTCGCGCTCAAGGCCCTTGTCTTGCACCCCTCTGTATTCGGGAGTTGCTGCGCCCGCCTCATTTGAAACAAAACCGCGGGGGTCAGCGGACAGGGATCTTTGCCTGCTTAGAATGAAGCTCAAATCTAGGAATGATTAGGCCTTTTCTTCCGTGGCGCCTTTCAGAAGTCACTTTATATTTGTTACCACACATCATCATTTACGACTCCGTTGTCCGTGACCGTGCGGCCACGTGCACGGTCTGTCTGCTCGCCGCAGGTGCGTGAGACGGCAGAGTGGCTCGCGCAACAGCTGCTGGCTCTACGCCTCTTGGGCAAGCACCGTCGCAGCTTTGGTCTCTACTCAACGTGGCGCCCATACGTCCCGGCCGTCGCCTCGATCTGCGGGTTCCTGGGGCGGAACCTCGTCCGAGCCGAGAGGGAGCGGCTCGTGCGGAACGGCAAGGCCGGCACGCTCGAAGCCGAGACCGGTGAGGGGCGGTGCTGGTGGCGGCACCGCACAGGACCAGGATGAACTATTGATCCTCTTAACCTGACATAAAGCTGCACGAAGAAATCAAAGCCTTGGTGTTTTGCATAATTGATTGACCTGTTACCCTCATTGCAAACATAGAGAAGAAATATCGATGTTTAGTGTCAAGTGTTGTGTGACCCATCAAAGGAAGACTCAAGCACTCGTCTGTCTTGTTCCCAGTTTGTTGTCTCGTAGCGAGTGCGTGAGTGTTTAGGGGGGTGGGGGGCGCATATAGGACTGACTGAGTTGGTGGATAAAGATGTGGCTCCATTTCACCTCAAAGTAATGATAAATATTTCTTGTTAATGAGCAAGTGCACAATTTACAAAATTGCACCCAGTGAATCTCAGACATTGCCCAAGAAAATCAAATGAAAACTTCAGAGCACACAAAGAAGTGTGGACATATGTCATGCTTCATGGGGGCTGTGAGTAAATAATAATAATTGCATTTATAGAGCGCTTATCACCCGAGGATCACAAAGCGCTACACAGAGCTGCGGAGAGAACGGCACGTCAACAGCAATGGCAGAGAACAGCAAATCAGCAACAATAGAACCACGAGGGCCCAGGACCCACTCTGCCCTATCGCGGCCGTTAAAAATATTGGTGTGAATTCACCGCTGCTGTTCATATTATATTCAGCCTTTAAACTAGGCAGATGCATGCCCTCTCCAACTTGCCTGTGATAGACCTTGTGATTTACACATTTAACAGACGCTATATAAATGATAAACTTATTCAAAAACACTCGTTGTGCTCTCGTGCAGCTGCTCAGTCACTTTATTCGCTCTTGGCTGATCTCTTCAAACCCTGGATTCTGCACTTGGAAACCGATGACAAAAGGTGATCCATTCTAATTGCGACGTTCTCTTAAATTCTTACATCACATCTATAGTTCGTTCTTCATTTGGTATATTTCTAGCTCAGAGGCCTAAAAATCGTAGGTAACTGCCATGCGATTAATATCTGAGTTAAGTGCCATTAGTGTGAAGGTTAGAAATCTGAAGGTACCGCTAAAGTAGTTAGGTGATAATGCCTTGCAGAGGCTGTTCTGTAGTGTAGATTAATATTTTACTATTTTCTATGAGAGTTCCAAATTTCATTCAAATTTGGCTCTTAGATGTGTGGCATCTGAAACCGCAGTTGTAATGAGAAAATCCCAAAATTACAATTTTTTATGAGGAAAAACGTTCCCAGTGTCGTAGTGACTAGCACACGGTACTACGAACCTGGTGATGTGTGGTCCATTCCGAGCCATGAATACCATCGGTGGCCAGTGATACCTGAAATGATCCTGGATCTCCTTTCACCAACGTCCACCAAACAACATAGGGAAGTATAGTCAAATGCCACGTAGGTTTTCAAGCAGTGCTCAGGTTTCCTCCCATCATCCAAAGATATGCTATTGCCTCAGTTATTTTACTTGTGGACTAAATTATTGCCGATGCCGTGTGATGAATTGGCGACCTATCCAAAGCGTAACCCTGCCGTGTGCCCTGCGTTTGCTGGGATAGCCACAGGATTAAGCGGGTACCGATAATGGTTATGATAAGTATGGTCAGACGACCCCCACGACCGACATGGCATGGGGAGGCATTCATACAGCAGTGGCTTAGTGTTGGGGCTGAACTCTGAATGCCGTTGGGCGCTTGTGCAAGTGGCTCAGAGCCTCGGGTTTGAGACGGCGCACCTGTCACGCGCTGCGCCACAGCTGCCCGTGGAGCGCACCCTGGCTGGACGTGGACTCTGCCCTCGCCTGCACCATGGTCCGCCTCTTCTCCGACTGCGTGCGTACGCTGCACGAGCTCTTCCGTGGTACGGCACCCCTTTCCTCTCGCGGAACAGCATGTGCCGCCCAGGTTTATTCTATCAATATTATTGGGTTAATGGGTGAAGCGCTGGTGCAGTCGTTGGCACACTGGGCTTTGAATCTGGCAATTTATTGCTATGGCAAACACCATTGGTGTGGTATTTGAACCCGCCCTGTGCTTCTCACTTCACCAGTAATCGCTGACCAGCATATTGAAATACGCTATGGGTACTTTTTTGCCAGTACATATTTAAGATTACAACAGGTTTTACCGTATCTGGCGATTATGCTGGTGTTAAGATCAGGTGTTAAGATCTTAACACCTGCATAATCGCCAGATACGGTAAAATCTGTTGTAATCTTATATATTGAAATACACTGAAATTACCGCCTTGACTGACAGCATGAGTGGTTCGTCATCCAGCAGTGGATTGACAAATGGCTGTGAAGTTATATACATCTCAGGAACATTTGTTACTTTGTTTGTTGAACGATTATTTTTATCGCTTATTTTATGTCCTCTAAATTATAGCCATTATTTGACTGACAGTTGAACTGTTCTTGTGTTGTTTTTGTTCACATGCCGTTCTCTCCACTGTTTAGATTTGTAACAAACTAAAAAAACCCCAAAAAAACGTTTCTCAAAAGTAGAAAATATGTTTAACATTTCTGGCAATTATACACATTGTAAGATCTTAAAACACCGAAATAGACACTTTTCACAAAGTGTCTAGTTTGCAAAAGCCACACAAACTTATGGTAAAATATGCAAATATAAAGCTTTAATAATATATGCATTGTTCTTCAAACTAATTGGCCTACACCAGACATAGCTTTCTAAGCCTGATTGTCAGTGTTATCCAGATGTTGCCAAAAGGCAGTCAGCTCAGGACAATGCAATATCAATGCTTTAGTTGGTCAGGTCGAGCTGTTTAAGCTATGGGTACTTTTGCCAGTGTACATATGAAAATCGTTATTGATGTTGATTTACTGCTCTTATGTCGTTATTGTTGCTGACATCCCATTATCTCCACAGTTCTGTGCAGCGCTGTGTGGCCCTCTCATGAAACGCGATGTACAAGTGCAATTATTATGATTATCATTGTACATTCATGAAAATTAATATTTTTCCAATGTAGATGTGCTGCCAGTTGGAGGCAAGGGCAGCCTGTGGCTGCATTGGCAGCACTACTGCAGCACCATGGCGCAGCCCGGCGTCCCTGAGCATGTGCTGGCCGTCTACCACTTGGAGTTTGCCACGCTGCCCTGGGGTCATTTCCAACCAGATGTGCAGGCCATGCAGGCCTTCTTCAAAGTGAGTGATCGCGTCGGTCACGGGAGCCATAATCTTAACTCTCTCAAGTTCCTTTTTGGTGGCCATGCGTGGAGCTGGGTGGAAAGTCTCCACTCTTTCCTGTCTTGGGCAGTAGGGTGGTGAAGCAGTAATATCTGCACCTCACAGAAAGAGTGTCCTGGCCGAGGTTAGTTGATTCCCGACTGAGGTGCCTCTTTTGTGAGGAGATTGTTTATTCTTCCTCTGTTCTGTGTGGGTTTCTTCTGGGTTCGCCGGTTTCTTCCCACAACTTAAAAACACTAATTTATTGGCCGATAACATCGTAATATGTAGGACGCAGGATCTGGCCGCCCAACCGCGTGACGTGACTACCCCCATCTCTGCGGCTTCCTCGCGTCTTTCAGTCGTTCTTTCTTCCAGCGAATACCTTTAACATTGCCAATGCTCTGTCATGCGTTATGTATTGTAGTATTATTCAAACGAATTAAATACAAGCTGCATGCCCAATGCTTTACCTCCTTGTATATTTATAATATTTGTTCAATAATAATTTTTATGAATTTACCCTTGAAAACCTCACTATCTTAACTCTTTTGTTTCAGGAGGATTTTACTTTTGCATACACAGGCATTTACATACACAAATTATCATGTGTGCATTGAAATTAATAAATTATATTAATTGAAGAAATGGTGCACCATTACAGGCCTAGTTTATATCATTCATTTGGCATAATGGAACTTTTCACATAAAACTTGCAGAGCTATGTATTCATCAACTTGGTTCAATATTTTTCAGCAGTATCTCAAAACCCACGATGCTATGTTATACGTCACACCATGCATCACACATGCAGCCACACTGCCTTGGTTTTGTATATTGGCGTGGATGATTGCGTTAGCATCTCTGGTGTCCCTGCCACATCATGGTCGTTAAGCCGAATGTCATATGCCATGCAGCTCACACACGCCGTCCGTACATGACCTCCCGCAGGTGGAGTGTGGGGGCCAGGCGAGCTGCTTCCGCTTCCTGGGTTCGGCGCTGTGCCAGGTGAACTGGCTTGAGGTTCTGGCTGGAGCCTGGAGCCCCTTCCCAACCGGGGAGATGCGCGCCATGGTGTCGTACTTGCTGTACGCGCTGGCCACGCTTGCGACGGAGAGCAGCTTCCTCGACGCACCCGTAAGCTCTGTTTCCGCCGTTCGCCCCGCTGCGAGGCATGTTTACACGCAGGGCAATGACACGACGGCAAATGTGGTACAGGAAGTGGCCTGGTTATGACGTGGTCAGAATCCTAAGTCTGCACTAACAAGCACCTGAGCTTGAATGTGGGTTTCAACCATCTGTAATTAAACTTAGTTCTCGTGTGTTGCTCAGTCTCTAATGACTACACGAAAAAATATGTTTTTCTGCATAATATTAACTTCGATTCACCTATGCAGAGTAAACTGATAGTGTCTGTACCAGTTCTAGAAAACACCTCGCCAACCACACACGGTGCCACATTAATCATAGCAATCAGAGGGTGCCATGAGAGGTCCCACATCAAAATGCCACGGCATCCAGGCCCCAAAACAGTCCCTGATAACACCACAATGGTAATATTCAGCTGTCCTTCACAAACGACGACGACTGTAGAACATGAATAGCACGCTCTCGCATGCTGATCAAACGCGAGTTCAGGTCTTGAACGTAAATATCTGATGCCGATTCTTTGCTGTGTAATTGTTTTCCTTATACCTTTTCAATGGCCTCAGACTCATCGTTGCCAATACGACAGTGATGATTACACAACTGCGACCTTCTCTAAACACCCATGGGCCTCTCCTGTCCGCCCACAGGATGGCCTGCTGCCGGTCCTGATGGCCCAGGCGGCTGCGTTCCCCTGGCAGCTGGTGGATTACACCGCGTACGAGTCAGTGGTCAAGTACGTGGGTGACCATTTCCAGGCATCGCTGGCGCTGGCGGCGCCATGCGATGACGGGACCTCACGCCTCCTGCCCGTGCTCAAGGCGGCCGCTGGCCTCGCGCCAGGGACCTCCACCAGCCCCCACCCTGTACGCGCCCCTGTGCACCCGCAGCAGCTTTCTCCGTTCATTCCTTGAGCCAGTTCGTTTGTTAGGTTTGTTGACTTGTTTGTTTAGATACGAGTACTCTTTGGCAGTACAAAAAAGAGAATGCATTTTACAATTTCTGGCAATTATACAGGTGTTCAGATCTTTAAACACCATATACATGTTTCACAAAGTGTTCAGTTGGCAAAAGCACATACTTGTGATAAAATATGCAAACAAAATGCTATGATAATGTATGCATTGTCCTTGAAACTGATTGACCCACACGAGAGAATGGCTTTCTATGTAGCCTCGATCGCCGTGTCAGCCAGGTGTTGCCAAAAGGCCATTCAGCTCAGGACAACGCAATATGAATGCATTAATATCTCAGGTCGAGCTGTTTAGTCTGAGTACTTTTTGCTAGTACAAAGATTGACTTTTTTTACATTGTTTATTTGTATGTTTTGTTGAACTTCAAGTTTACTTGAAAACATATTTATACGTTTACTTTTGTTGTTTTATTTTTAATGTGTCTTAAATGACACATTCAATACTTAAGGTTTTGCTAAACAAGTCAGCAAAATATTTGGAGGATTTGTTAATTATATAGACTAGCAAAGTAAGCCTTAGAAGCCCAAAGTACTTTCTGCTCAATGTTCCTAGGTTTACTACACTCATCTCATTGTCTGAAACCGCTTAGTCCCATACAGGGTCACGGTGAAGCCGGAGCCTATCCCGGCAGACACAGGGCGCAAGGCAAGGATATACCGACGATGGGACGCCAGTCCATCGCCGGGCACTGCGGGGCAATTTAGCCTGCGAGCCAATCAACCTATGTAGCAGGATGCTTTTTGGACTGTGGGAGGAAACCGGAGTGCCCGGCGAAAACCCACGCGGACACGGGGAGAGCATGCAAACTCCACACAGAAAGGCACACGAGCCGAGAGATTCGAACCCGGGACCTTCTTGCTGTGAGGCGACAGCGCTAACCACTGGGCCACCGCGCCGCCCGGTTTACTACACGATATGGATAAAAAGCCTTTGTGGCATCTGCACCACGTTTCTTGAACAGTATAGCCATGAGCTAGAAGCTACAGTCTCTACCGTCCATTACTATACTCAGATCCTAGTTAGAATTGAAATTTATACCTCTAGTTCTGATTGCTAATCAGGATTTGTGTTCGAAATGTTCCAAGTTTTGCAAGATTCCCTCTCAGTGTTGAATTTGCTACTGTTGATATACTTTAGTTTGTTTCCATGTCGCAATGCACAACCTATATATTACCTGTTTACTTGAAACATTTGTGCAATGTTATGTATTTTTTACTATTCTATGTGAAAGATGTGTGCAATGATAGGTGTAAATGTTTTTTGTTTGTTGATTTCAATTTGCAAATCTTTGAATCCTGTATATATTTTTAATTTATTTTAAGTTAGTGTCAGTAACTCGCAAGTTTGTTGTGTCACAGGAGTCCTGTAAGAGCTTTCAAGCTCACTGGGTGATTTTTCTGCTGTAATTATAAATATTTATCTATCTATGTAATACGATAATACGACACCTTTAATATGGAGCTGTCAATATTTTTTGTTATTCTGTGAATCATTTTTGTCATGGTTTGATACATGATGATTGCTTTCAAAAGCTTCTGTTTCGGGATAGCCATGTCAAGAGGAGGAGCGGAGCTATCTTGAAAGAGCATCTTTTGAAAGCAATAATGTTTGTTATTGATATATCTTTAATTACCTCTTTGTACACCCATGTTTATGATAATTTCAAATATCTTTCTTGCTTGAATTACCTTTCCATTTTAATTTTACATCCGTCTTGACCAGGTCGTCTTTGTAAAATCTCCCGCCTAGGCCCAATGAATTACCTGGTTAAAAGAGGTCTCTTACTCCAACACCCCCCTTTTCGTCGTTGTTCCGCTAACCTCATAATTTCCATCATACCGTTCTTTTTGTTCCACAATTGACCTTTAAATAAGCATATTATTCACATTAACCAAATTGGGGCTGGTGTTATTTTGCTAACGAGATCACTGACCTTTGCTTCATGGATGCCTGGTTCTGTAGGACGCATTGCCAAAGTGCCGGGCGTTCGTGAAGTTGCTGGTGGGGCTGCTCGCCAAGGAGCTCACTCACTCCCTTGTCCCCTCCACCCTCACCGGCCTCCTTGAGGACGTCCAGAATTTCGCTCCACCAGGTAATAAGCGGAGCCGTGGGTCTGACCTAACATAGTCGTACAACTGCAGTTCATCGATTTGAAATGTTTGAGAATTGCTGTTAAGAGCTGCTCTCTCGTGATTGCCGTGACAAGCTTTCCTCGTCTCTTTTTCGACGTAGGCAGTGAATTATCTTGAGAGGAGGAATGCTCGATACGGCTATCCCAATAAAGCAGTGGCCTAACAACCATGCCACCGCTCACCCCACTCACGCAGCCACCGTGGCCGGTGATAACACCTGCGCCTTCTCTCGGTTCCAATTCTCGGCCGGCAGGCTTGGACGCGCAGACCCTGTATACGACCCACACGGGGTTGGTGGTGGAGCTGCTGGTTCTGCTGAACCAGGGCAGTCTGGAGATGGTGGCACCGCTCGTGAGCAGCCTGACCGCGTGGCTCGACGGGCACCCGCGTAGCCCGCTCGTGCTGCCTGTGCTCACCGCCGCTTGCCGTAGCCTGGCTTCCGTGCACCACATGGCCGAGCTCACCGAGACCAGCATCACTGCCTACTTTGCAGGTGCCGCCCCACTTTGGCTTTGAGCTTTGCGTGGTCGTAATTGTCACAATTGTCACAATTATTCATCATCAGCAGATCACTGCCACTCCATCAGTCGTTCATTATTGCAGTATTATTTCTGCCATCTGCTGTTAATGCCAGAATTTAGAGCTATCTGGCTCACTGGGACCCTCCAGATATAGTGTACTTTATTAAATAAACTGGACGACACGGTGGCACACTGAGTAGCGCTGCTGTCTCACAGCAATAAGGTCGTGGGTTCATTTCCCTGACCCGGGTGCCTTTCTGTGTGGAGTTTGTGTGTTCTACTGTGTCTGCCTGGGTTTTTGCTGGGTACTCCAGTTTTCTGCCTCCATCCAAAGACACGCTGCTGCCTTGGTTAATTGGCCTGCTGAATGAATTGCCCCAAAAAGTATTCCCTGCGATCTACTGCCATCACATCCTGGGTATAGCCCCACCTTGTGCCCTACATCTGCCGGAATATGCTCCAGTGCCCCACAACCCTGTACAGGACTAAGCGGTTACTGATACTGATTGAATAAAGAAATTCCAGCCAACCACCACTATGCCATCAATCAATTATTCGTCATCAGAACAATGTTAAAACAACTGACACATTTTGCTGTTAATCCAGGAATCCCATATGTCAGTTTGTAATTAACCTGCACCAATTGAGCTTTGTTGTACTTTGTGACAGTGGTCTAGCAGGGAGGCATAAGCAAGTTACATCTCAGTGAACCAATGTAGTAATGGCAATTAACCTTGGCAGCGTGTCTTTATGTAACGATGTAGGTTTTCACGGCTCGATGCATGATGATTGCTTCGCAAAGCTGCTCTCGGGACAGCCGCAGAGAGGACGCGAACGACGCGGCTGCCCCGAGAGAGCAGCTTTCCGAAGCAATTATCAGTGTGTCTTTACATCTCTCTCGCTCATTGGTACCCTCCTGCTATAATAAACTCGACCGAAACCCAATGGACCATCATCACCCATCCATCATTCAAGTTGCATAGTGCGCAACTCGCCAACAAGTCCCGGGGCATCCACATTCGAGGGGAGGTCTGCTGCAGATCCCTTTGCTAACTGACGAACGCTGTCCCTGTAACATCACATCCGCCCACCCGCAGGCGTCCGGGCAGCGCAGGGGAGCGAGGCCTGGGTGCCGGTGCTCGGCGCCCTGCACATGCCCGAGCTGACGCTCAAAGCCTTCGTGGATGAGTGCGTGTCGCGGGGCGCCTTTCTCACGCTGCACGCCCACCTGATGCAGCTACAGCACTGCGACGAGACGCTCGTCTACGAAATGCAGCTGCTGATGCAGGTGGCGGGGTGGATCGCTCGCGCCGTGCCCAAGTAAGGCAACCAGGCAGTGTCTTGCGGCCGGCCACTATTTGCGTCATGTTTTGCGTTCATTGGAACCTCTCGAAATAAGTCCAGAGCCCAGAAAGCACCGGGGAAACTCGTTATGATGTAGATTTTTATGGCTCGATGCATGACGATTGCTCTTCAAAGCTGTTCTTTTGAGATAACTTTGTCAAGCGCTCCCGTCTCTGCTGAGACCTGAAGATGCCTCCAACGTGGGGGGTCAAATGTCACGAAGGAGAGGAGAAGTGTTTGATATGGCCATCCAGTTGTAATGGTATACATCCTCGTGGCTGGGAGCCCTGGTATGTGATTCAGTTTGCAGATGTATCGTTGAGGTCTTAAACTTCTGTTTGTACAAAATGCTTTTGACAATGCCATAAAACAGCACCCTACACATTTCAGTGTCTGTGCTTAGGCAAGCCTTTGGCAGTGCTTGCCTCATCAGTTGCCCTTAGCCAGCAGTGTAAATTCCACACTCATTCGGCAAGGGCCAGTCGTGCCTCGCGACAATCACTCTTGATGTTTCACAAGTTGGTGCTGGTTTTTTTTATTGGCCGTACCAGCATGATGTACTCGTTAAACACATAGTTGGAATTTTAGCTCTCAACCCTCCGATTGTAGGTCACACAAATCTAATCAATACAGTGTTGTCGGAACTACCCACTGTGTATTTGACACCCACACAGTTTGTTAAACCTGCGCTCTCTTACAACACATGCATTGGTATGTTCAAACAGCTGTGTACATGGATATGAGTATTTTTCTTTAAGAAGCCTTGCTTGAGATCCTAAACACATGCATTACATCCTGGCAGCATGCACGGCCATGCATGATGACATCTTGCAGTGCCTTACATGCGCGCGTACCGTGCACAGACTGAAGCCAAACATTGATATTTAGCAGGGAATATCTCATCTCATTATCCGCTTAATCCTATATAGGGTCACGGTGAGCCGGAGCCTATCCCGGAAACACAGGGCGTAAGGCAGGAATACACCCGACGACGGGACGCCAGTCCATCGCCGGGCATTGCAGGACAATTTTAGTCTGCGAGCCAATCAACCTATCCAGGAGCATGCTTTTGGACTGTGGGAGGAAACCGGAGTACCCGGCGAAAACCCACGCGGACACGGGGAGAGCATGCAAACTCCACACAGAAAGGCACCCGAGCCGAGAGATTCGAACCCGGGACCTTCTTGCTGTGACGCGACAGCGCTAACCACTGGGCCACCGTGCCGCCCCCCCATCCATTCCTTTGTCTGTCCAAACATTCTTTAATCCATTTCGTCGTCTCTCGGTCTGTCCCAGGAGCGTGTCACAAGAGCCCAAGCTGCTGCTGTGGTGGCACAAAGCATTGGAGCTGCTGCTCTTGCAGCTGCTGCACAACGATAAGCTGCCGCTGGGAGAGGTGGCTCGGATCCTGCGAGGCCTCGTGTCCTCTCTGGCCCAGCTGGCCGAGGAGCGGGTGACATCGGGCGTTCTCGGCGTATTGGGTCTGGGTCGCAAGTCGCCGCTTTCGCCCAGGCAAATGCAGCGGCGTCCTGCGCTCCGTGCTCTCCATCAGTTTTTGTGAAGTTATCCAGAGCCCCAAAGTCTGGAGGCAAACTGGTTTATGTATGGCGGTGCTGCGAGTTTTGGTCCAGCGTGTACAGCGCAAGTGGTGAAGCAGTTTTCCCACATTCTGCAAAGATAAAGTCATTGGTTTCCTCCAAGGACTGTGGGTCACTACTCATTACCTCATTTACAGCCCTTAGGTGTGGTTGAACTTCCACATTCTTATGGAAATGGAACATTAATCTACTATAAAGCTACAGTATATGCCTGCTCACATAGTGGTCTCAATTTTACGGGCCTCAGAGGGATGATGGGCTGTCATGACCCATCTTCTGGGTGTACATTTTTCGCAGCCTTCCGATATCGAGTCACTGGCCACAGCAGCACGGTTCCGTATTTCCGCAGCTTGTAAAAGGGTCGTTGGCGTGAGATGCCTACGTGATGTTTTGTGTCCCAGGTTCCGACTGGCGGCACGGAGCATGGCCGTTTTCCTGCAGGCACAGCTGGTGGATGAACACACCCTGCGTCAGCAGCCAGGATCCGCACTGCACCTCACCCCGCGCGCTGCACAGGTCGGCTACAAAAGGCTGATTCAACCTACGTTGTCTGGTCTTCCACATGACATCATCGCGTCACTGCATTGTGACGACTAAATCGATGTTTATTATTGGAGCATAAAGTAGTGAGCCTGCAAGCTCTCGATGTGAGTTTCCTGTGACAACAAATTTAATGAAATGACTAACGTAACAATATAAAAAAAACTAAGGGCAGATAAATTCTGTAAAAATGAAACTCCAACCATAATTATAATCGTAATCAGTAACATAAGATTGCACAAACAAGCAAATGCAAAACAATTTGTATAAACATGAAACAGATGAAACCCCAACCATGATCATGAAAAATAGTAGCACTAAAGATCGTACATATCTTTGTCTCAGCCGGCCAAAGGGCCCGTGAAGTCTGGCTATAAACGCCAGTTCAAGATGCTTGTGCTAAAGCGTCTGCAGCCAGTTTTGCTTGTAATTTGCGTGGTTGTTTTTAAATAATGCCTTTCTCAGCTTTGTTGAGCACAATTTTGTCATTTGTGGTTCAACTCTCACCTGTCTAATGTTGAGAAGCTAAGGATGGACCCTTGCACGTGGAGGTCTTGAGGTTTATGTAAGGGCAAGTACAGAAAATTCTATTGTTCCGGTGCCGTTGCTCGTTACGGTATTTTTTACTTTGTCAGTTTTAAGGCCATTTGTGTCGTTCCACACACAGGAGAGGACTTTTGAAAATACATCCTGTCAGTAACCTTACCATTCCTCTCTTACCGGTGGAGTATCTCATGAATGCACCGATTGGCTCGTGTACATGGCATGGTAGCCAAGGTCCCGTTTCCTGTCGTTTTGTCAGTTAAAAGGTAAAGACGCAACCCTGAAATTGTTTCCTTGCTGTGCCCCGTTGGCAGAAGGGCTGCCACTAGAGGGGACTCTGGCGGGTGTGTAAACTAGTCTTCCACACTAAGACATGTTGGAAGAGGTGGGGATAAACCTGTTGCTCCACCATGTGACCTGCCAATAAGATCGATATACCTCAGCTACCCCACCACGTGAGCAAATAAAATGCTAGAACTGTACTGCTGGGTGCACCGAGGCGAGGGATTTCAGAAACTTTCCATGCGTTTCAACTATCGTGCTGGAAGGTGGAATACAACCGGGTTACTGATTGCAAGTCCAGCATATTAACCACATCAACTCCTTTCGTTTCTCACTTTTAAAAGGTAAATGTCAGCTCATTGCTAGACATTTCTGCACGTGCACAAAACGCGTGGATGTTTTTATACAATTACCGTTAATGCATAACATTTCGTTTACAACTCGGGATTTTCAACCTTTTGCCCCTCAAGGCTCATTTGGGTATGGTCTCCACGGATGAGTAGGTAGTGCTTGCGACCCACCGGTCAAGAACGGTGGGTGTAAACTTTACTGACATCATGCTACCTCTTGCCGTTTCCATGCATAGGCACTGTCTTCTTTGGAGGCGCTCGGCGTGAACAAGCAGTACGCGGAGTTCCACAGCGACGTCCAGCGCGTGTGCCAGTTCACCACCGAGCGGCAACACTGCCTGCACGATGCCAAGCTCCTTCTCGCCACGTTAACCACTGCGCTTTATCCTTCTGTCCGATATTTGGACATCATCCGTGTCTAGCGCCAGAGTGAAATGTGCTGCTGCTGCTACTTTATAAAGTTTGTTGGTTTGCGACTGGGACGTTGGAGTTGACAGTTCTGATGCGCGTATTGTGCGATAACTGCAATGTTATGGAGAATACAGATTTACGATGTCTCCGGTATGTACGAAGTATGATGCGAAATGAGGTTTTACGTGCAAATCTTTTACAAAAACTAAGAACAATATTACAAGTGCCGTAGAGGCTGCGATACCTCAACTTTGTAACGATGTAATTAAAAAGTTATATTAAGTACAAAGCCAACTGCAGTAATGTATCATTTATTCAAAACAGCTTTATCATCCACCGACTTCAATGTTACATTTAAAGACGATAATAAACAGTGAAGTCTGAACAGGTCTGAACTTTCTAACAAAAGGTGGGAAGCTTCAGTGGGTAACGCAACATACAGCGACACAGCAGCATTGTTCAGTCGCATCTAGAGTTTCAGGGTCATGTATCGCAGCTTCCAACGAAGCCTCGACTTGCTAAAAACGCCTTCAGTGACTGCTGGTTTAATTGGGTATTATGCATCATTTCTTTTCAGAAAAGGTTCAGACGGGCCATATATGCAAACAAAAAACAAAAACATTTGCTGGGCTCAGAACCTGAAGGCTTGATTTTCATTGCAGTTATGAACAGTGTTATAAAGCATGCCTCTCAGGTATATATATTTCATATATTCTATGGATTTAATATTTTCAATTTGAGGGTACTATATTACAGGAAATTAATTGCTGCTGGATTTAAAAAAGAACACAAGAAAACGGTGTTTGCATATGGCACTTCGGCTCATTTCACTTAATGTTCTGAACCAAGTCCATTAAACTCAACACTCAACAGGTTTACACGCTTCGGACACCTTGAACCATTACAAAACAGTTCACCTTACAGTAATTATAATTCAGACGTTTGCCACCTTCCAACACGTCCCCATGCACATCAGGGAGTCGTCACGTGTCACAGGAGAAAAATCACCAACGCTGCTGAGCACTAAATTGCTGTGCATATCGAGTGTGGTGTTGACGATGGGCGATTTGTCCACAATGGCTTGTTGCCTCCACTCAATTGAGTTATTGCCATAATTTCTGAATATAACTGCATAAGTTAAAAATTTCATAACCACATTGAGGATGTCATTTTTAAATACAAATACTTAAATTCAAAGGTATGAAATTACAGTGTTAAAATGTGAAATAAAAATAACTTAGGGCTTCATGCAATGCTTTGACGGCACATTACAGCATGCCCTTATTTACTGTAATATGTAATTAAGACTCGCCAGGAAAGTCTCACTTAGCCATCAACATTTTCACAAAGGTCCTGCCAAGTTTTTTTGAGGGTGAAATTAGTTACGTGTAATTTAAACAGCAATTTACAAGTAATTTTTTGTTTTAGCGTTGGGAAATTTGGCCAATACCAGTCACATTGTATATATATATTTTTTAGATATAGGAGGAAACCGGAGAATTGTATGAAACCCTGTACAGAACAGAGGCAGAACAAAAAACTTCACAGAAAAGTGCCCAAATGTGGAATCCAACCCGTTTCCATATCACTGCTCTGGTCTGGCTGCCCCAAACTTACCAACGTAGGTGTACCACGCTTTAGGTATTTAGAGCTCCAGTCACCTCCAAGATTAAAACACGTTATAATCGACCCAGCTGGGTACACCCATTAATGCATTTCAAGGTGCTAAACTCTCCACATGTTAATTGCACGCCTCTCCCAATGTCTTCCTACTTGAAAGCTTCAGCCACAAACTGCATAAGTTTCAGCATTGCCCAATTGGTAAATTAAAATCCATAAAGCATTAATTATAGTCCTTTTTTAAAATTGAGATTTTCAAAATTTACGTATAGTAACAGGGGGAAAATATCCTATCCAATTTCTTAAAGCTTTAATTCAATACTTAGTTTTATGGTTAACACGTATTTACGTTGGGCCTAAGTGCTGCCCTTTACTGATACCTTGATGGGAGAGTTATAAACTATGCATACTACAGCCAGTGGGGTTCAATAAATGACAGCTGTAATTCACAAAGTTATGAACAAACTCTTTCATTAAGCGTAGGGTAAATTATTTTTTATGCAAAAAAAATAAGCTGCAGGCAGTGTTTCAGATTTTATTTGTTTCCCATTACAAAACTGCACGTTGCCATTTGAATGAAGGTAGAGTAAAAAGAGGCTTTAGTGATAATCACATTTCCACTTAGTAGAACAGAAGAGCTTGGACCTTGTCAGATTTTCAATTTACATTTATCCAATTTGTTGCAACAACGAAACAAATTGCAAAGCCTGTGCCCACTCGACCGCCGTGCGCTCCGGGGTGTTTAGCGGCCGCCGTGCGTCACCAATCCGCGGCGGCCACGGGAAGGCCGTCACGCCTTCAGCAAGCTGCGCACCATGTAGTTGAGGATGCCCCCGTGCCGGTAGTAGGCGAGCTCCACCTCCGTCTCCAGGCGCATGATGGCTTGGAACGATTTCCCTGTGCTCAGCTAAGCATCACACACAGCAAAACAACAAGGTGCTAATGAGCGCCATTTGTTCAGATGCGGCAGCAGAGTGCGATACACTTATTCGCATGCCTAAATTTCAGTCGTAGAGTTGTATATTCAATGTAAGCTGGAAGGTAAATCGTGCTAGAAAGAAAACTTGGGTCACTTTGGTAGGTGCACGAGTCGTGTGTTGGGAGAACCACTTTTTCGCAAAAAGTCAACGGCCATGTTGCTAGGAGTGCACTTTTGTAAACATTTCAGTTAATAAAAATGGCTCTGCCAATGGTGGGTAGCGTCGGCTGATTGTGGTTAACCCACAATGGTATGGGTGGTGTTTTGCCCCACCTTCCACAATCGCAACCATTCCATTCCCCCCACCTCACCTCCACATCAATGACCATCCCCGGCATGGGCTGCTCGGGTATGAGAATGGTGAACTTCTCGTGGCCCGTCAGGCCAAGGCTCTGGGCGTTCTGCTCGGGCATGAATTGCAGCGGCACTATGCCGACCCCCACCAGGTTGCTCCTGTGCACACGGTCGTAGCTCTCGGCAAGCACAGCTCGCACGCCCTGTGCCACAAATACACAAACATGCACACAAACGTTTCATCAGAAAAGCTTACCGAGAGGTCACCTCGCAGTAGCTATGTACCATAAAAAGTCACCATATTTTGTCATTAACACTTCCTCAACCATGACTATGAATTGTCTAGATTTAGCAATTCATTTTCTGCCTCATTTGTAATAATTTGCTTAAAAAGATTGAGTCAACACAATTGTATATGGACGGCACGGTGGCCCAGTAGCGCTGCCGCCTCACGGCAATATTATCCCAGGTTCGAATCTCGGCTCGGGTGCCTTTCTGTGTGGCGTTTGCATGTTCTCTCCCTGTGTCCGCGTGGGTTTTCGCCGGGCACTCCGGTTTCCTCCCACAGTCCAAAAAATATGCTGTTGCAGAGGTTAATTGGCTTGCAGACTAAGTTGCCCTAAGTGCCCGGTGATGGACTGGCGTCTTATCCTGGGTATATCCCTGCCTTGCGCCCTGTGTCCGCCGGGATTGGCTCCAGCTCACCGCAACCCTGTACAGGATTAAGCGGTTCTGACAATGATATGAGATGAGACAATTGTATATTATAATCACATGCAAAAAACAGGACAGCCTCGCCGATGGTATTTCCAGTTTCGTGGCTTTGCCTTGGCGTGCAGGTTTTGCAGGACAGCAAGCCAACCTGTCTGAGACATTCCTGTAATTCATTCTCACACGAGCGATTCACTCCACTGCAGTGTAAGAACAAATAGTGATGCAAGGTTGCATACATTATTTTGTTTATTTTCTCGTTTATTTGGTCTCGGTTTATTTTTTTTAAAGCTAACATTTAAAAGACATACGGTAGATTAAAATATGGCTGGAGATTGCAATGTCCAGTGTGGTTATTTGAAGATGAGGAAATGTGAAGAAAATCGATTGACATTATCACCAGTGTTTGATTAACTGTTGCACACTCAACAATCCTCTAATACAGAAATTAAAATATATTTTGATTTTTATAAACGTGTACATCACTTTCGGACAGCAGCAATGCATCATAAGATGTGAACCAAAAAACTAAAACAGCAGTGAGGTGCCCAAAATGTCAGCCTTAGGAATAAGAGGGTGTTTTGCACAACCAAGTTGCAAACACTGCTTAAACTTAAGTTCTGGGTATGATGGTACACAGAGCACTGCAAATAATGGCAGCATCTTTAACATTTGCTAATTCAGCAGAAATGTCACTGGTATGCAACGTGAATTTTCCAAGTTTGTTGTGAAATATAACAGCTCTAACACAAACTGACATAACGTCAGCTTGCACACAGCTGCGCTACTCAGGCAGAGACTCCCTTCATCTGCACTGCAAAGACTTAATAATTGCATTTTTGTAGCGCTTTTCACCCGAGGATCACAAAGCGTTGCGGAGAGAACGGCACACTAACGACGACATTAGAACGGAAAATCAGCAAAAATAATAAATTGTTGGGTTTTTTTTATATATATATACACACACATCGCTGCAGAACAAAATATAAAATATAATCTGACTTTCAACTACAATTTAGCAATGCACAATGATCAGCGTTAATAATACATATATTGGGAAATGGTTTAATGTAACATTTATCGTAGAATAATAATTGCATTTCTTGAGTGCTAATCACCAGAGAATCACAGAGCGCTGCACAGAACTGCAGAGATAACGGCACATCAACGACATAAGAATGGCAAATCCGCAATAACGTCTTTTTGGAGGTTTTTTTTTTACAAATCGGAGCTGCTGAAAGCAGCGGCATTCACGATCATGTCCAGATAACGTGTGTTGTTACCAGAAGGTAAGGGCCTTTGGCTGCCCAGTCTCGGGAGCTGCCAGACCCGTAGTCCTTTCCTGCCAGGATGATCAGCGGTTGCCCATTCTGCTGGTAGCGCTCGGCTGCGTCGTAGATGTCCAGCTGGCAGAACACACGGTGGCACATGTAGGCTTCACCATTTAACAGGCGGCTTTTGTTTCCCGTGTTGTCACCCACGCGAGTGATTCACTCCATTGTACTATGGTTGTTACCTTTCTCTTGGCATGAAGACATTTCCATAAGGAACTCTCCAAGCTAAGATTGCACTGCTCTGTCTACAGAATGATCCTTCACCTACTTCTGAAGTCACTTCAAAAAGCATAATTTTCTAAATCAGGGGCAACATTTGTACGTGCCTTGCAAATAAAGTCTCTGGTATGACGAACCATTACTCTCAAGCGTCAGCTGGACTTTATCCAAAAAAGTCTAAAACTAAATGTTAAAATTCTTTGTGTCGTCATTGCTGACTTGACTGAGAGCAGCAAGTCTCTAGACTAGGGAAATGTGTAAACGGAGGCACATGAAACCTAGATTCAGCGAATCAGCCTGCTAAGCCACCGCAGGCCACACACAGATAGATCTGTTTTTTTCTGTTCACGTGCAGTTCCCCAGATAAGACATTATTGCAATCTGTACCCCCAGTTGTGTACCATGTCGCCTGAAGGCACGTGCATCGTCTTGGGTCCCGGCTTCCCCACGAGCTTGTTCAGGAGGCGGGCATTAGCGAACGTCCCTCTTGTCATGACGGCGTCATTGCCTCGCCGAGCGCCGTACGAGTTGAACTCTCGCGGGGTCATCCTGCACGAGGGGTTCAAGTCATGGTCACCTCCGGCTCGAGATAATGTATGGTTAACTGTGTAGTTGTCCTGGGGGGATGAGTGGATACGTCTCATCTCATCTCATTGTCTGAAACCGCTTAGTCCTATACAGGGTCACGGTGAAGCTGGAGCCTATCCCGGCAGACACAGGGCGCAAGGCAAGGATATACCGACGATGGGACGCCAGTCCATCGCCGTGAGTGGATATGTGACAATGGTAATTTTTTACAACGCTGTTATTGTTGTTATCGTTCAGCTGACGCATTTATCCAGAACGACTCCATCAACACACACACACACACACACACGTCCACTAAGTAAATATAAAATATATACAAAATAAATACTACCGGTTGGCCAATATTGCAATGTGTGAATGTGTTGTCAGATCTGTAAGTAATGGTTTTATACATGTTTCCAGTAATTTCTGAAATGACGCGAGTGTTTTTGTTGGGTACTCCGGCTTCATCCCACTATCCAAAGACACGCTGCTGCCGAGGTTAATTGGCCTGCTGAGTAAATTGTCTCGAGTGTCCTGCGCGTCATATCCTGGAAACAGCACGGCCTTGCGCCCTCGGTCTGCCGGGATAACTCCCCCCCCCCCCAGCAACCCTTTACAAGGATTAAGTCACCGACAGAACTGGTTTTATTTGCACCAACCTCAAGACTTTTATGTCCGATTTCTGCATTACTTCCCACTTACTGACAAGCTGTTCTCTCCAGTTATGTGCAGCGCTTTGTGACCCTCAGGTGTCGGAGTTGAAATATTATTATTGATTTCTATACTTACTCTCATGAAACTTCAACAATATTTCAGCTTAAAAATCCCACTTTTGCACTAGCAACCTTCTTAACCACTCTTCTGCCTTCACCCTAATACCAGATAAATGTGCGACACACTCTGCTAGTTCATATAATTACTGGGGATGCGTGGAGGGCTGTGAATAACTGCAAGTCCACTAAAGCAACGGTGAAATAATAACGTTAAGCAGTAGGTACCCAAGGTTGGCGAGGTAGCGAGCAGCAGGGCTGTTGCGGGGAATGCTGCCGGCGGGCGATATGTGGTCCGTGGTCACGTTGTCTCCCAAGAACAGCAGTACATGTGCTTCCACAATTGTCTCCACTGCCTTGGGCTCGAGCGACTAAAAAAAAAACACGTGTTCAGAAAAGAGTGACGCTTAAACGTCGCGCTTATATCCAAATATACAGTTTTAAAATCCACATTTCTGCAGAAGTCTACTTACCAGCTTCTCAAAGAAAGCAGGGCGCTTGATAAAGGTGGATTTTGTGTCCCAGGGATACAATGTCATGTCTGGGTACGGCAGCGAGTTCCAGCGATCGTTCCCTTTCTGCGATTTGAAGAAAGGGAAACAAAAGACAGTCTCTTAGTCACTGACCTTGCGTGGATAGTTGGGTAAACAAAAAAAACTGTGCGGCGAATTGACCTGACCTCCAGCTTTTCATAGACTTCACGGAACATGGACGGGATGACAAACTGTCTCTCAACTTCCTGGACATCCTCCCGGGTAGGCCAGATGTCTCGCAGGAATACCTCCTTCCCCTCGGCATTCACACCTGCATCAGGCACAGCCCAAAAGTACCAGTCACAAACGCAACCACTGGACACCACTGAAAGGCTGGTCACCTCGCTGTATTGCCAAGTGGGTTCGTGGGTGCAAGCACACAGCCAGTGGCTTAGTCTACGCTTTGGAGTCTCACCCAGTGGGTCGGAACTGAGGTCGATGCAGACGGTGCCAGCGATGGCGTAGGCGATGACGAGGGGCGGTGAGGCCAGGTAGTTAGCACGGGCAGCCGGATGGATGCGTCCTTCAAAGTTGCGGTTTCCCGACAGCACGCCGCACGCCACCAGGTTCGCCTAAGCGAGACAGAGGTGTGAGTGAGGGTGCTTTACAATGACAGGACAAAAAAAACAACAAAAGCAGTGAAGAATAGTGAGGCCAGTGCCTAGTCATAATGTTACCTTAGAGATTGCCTGAACGACTGAATCCGGCAGAGGCCCGCTGTTCCCAACGCAAGTCATGCATCCGTAGCCAACAACTTCAAACCTGGCACACGGACGTAGAGCAACACAAAATGACAACAAGATGATTTTCCACAGACATACAAAGTCAAGATGCCATCACATCCAGCACCTTTGCATCCTGTACTAAATTACATGGCCAATGTAAAGTTGAGACCCATTTCCCAAGGTCTGCTCTTACAATGTTCTACCATCTGATGGGAGCAAACACAAATGGTGGATTAAGGGCAAAAGCATTTTCTCGGAGCGAACACCCGTAAAGGAGTAGTAGTTGTGAGTGCGACGCAGACCCGAGTTTCTCCATGTAGGGCAGCACACCACTGGCATTGAGGTAGTAGGTGACCACACCGCTGCCGGGAGACAGGCTGGTCTTGATGTATGGCTTCACGCTCAGCCCTGCTTCCACCGCCTTCTTCGCCAGCAACCCTGCACCAGCCACAGCAATGGCACCACGGCTCAGAGTCGTCACTCTTCTACCCGGCGCATTGTTAAGGACAACAGGTTTTGAGTGTCCCCCGTACCCCGTCCCCCCAAGCACGGTGTGTCCTCTCTGGGTGCGATCGTTTTCTCCCACAAGCCGAACACTGCTTCGTGGAGTTGTCAAAATATTGCATTACAGGACCCTACTCAAATAACAGCCCTGAACCTTGGGGTGAGGCATTGGTGGGTGAATGCAGGGCATCATTATAAATCAGTATGGTGTAAGGAATATAGGGAACTTAGTGGCTACAACTGTGTGTTTCACTAGGTCACGGGAGGGGCTTTAATTGCATGAGTGTGGCAAACGCAGCACTCAAAAGTCACATGGGGTTTATGATTGACCTAAATGTCCTGTGAAGCAATACAGTCAGGGTATAATACAGTTTTAAAAATGCAAGTGAATAGCCCACTGCTTGTAAAGGTCTCTTTTAATAGAGCGAATATATAAATACAGCAAATCTGTAAATAATAACGTGAAAACAAAACGAACCTAAATTTCCAATCAAATAACAACCCAACAAGTAAACTCAAACCACAACATAATTGTGTATTAAGCCTCCAACACCTGTTCATTCCCAAGCATTTGCCAAGCTTCAACATCTGATGAGACAAGAGGGAAAATTCAAGGGCGATTTGGTGCGATACCATATTCAGGTCGTCGTGATTTGGCCACAAGACGGATTTAGCGACTCGGCCATCGTGCCAACGACACGAGGGAAGCCTGGAGACACGAGGGAGGCCCGAGACACACGAGAAACCCTCACCGGCTGCCAGCATGACGGACGGGTTGCTCGTGTTAGTGCAGCTGGTGATGGCGGCAATGACCACGGAGCCGTGGGCGAGCTCGTACTCGGCCTGCTCCACGTCCTCCTCGAACCGGAACGGGCACACATCGCTCTGCTTCTCGGAAGGCACCTGGAACCCCTTGAACCCAACCTGCGTGGCGATCGCCCCACGCACACAAGATAGCATTTCGTTGCATTTTTTTATAATTGCGCCTTTCGGCCAGAGGGTTCCAAGGTGTGGAAGGAAGCTGCATGGTGGGTGATGCAGCCACGCGGTCAGTCGGTGCCAATCTGCCAAACACCGCGTCCCGATAGGTTACGATGTTATTGGCCAAATAATCACATTATGGTTGTGGAAAGAAATTGACGCAGAACAGAGCGATACCAGAAACTCCGCACAAGGAGCCCGAGGCAGGGGCAGAACCGCCTCGGGCATAACATTTTTTCCTTTTTTCTGTGCATTACAGATGTTAGCGCTGCATCATGCTGCCGCCCAAACACGGGGTCGAAATTTTTTTAAATGCACAAGAAGATTCGTAGCTTAACTGTAAGGTTGCCTCAATATACATGAGGTAACATCAGTTATGCAGACATTCACCGTTCAGTCACTGGTTTCCCAATAAAACGCGCACCATGTGGCATTCATTAACAGCGTTAGTAAATGTGTACGTATTACCGCTGTGCACAGAAGTGCTCACGTAAACACTTACTGGAAGCAGCTGTCAGTACTGTGCTATCCATTATTCCTCACTTTCCTTGCCTGTGCAACCACTACCAAGATGAGTTGCGAGCAAACGCATAGGAGCCACAGCTCAGATTTGAAACAATTTTTGTTGTTGATATGCAGTTCATATATTGTTGTTGAAATGCCACTGTCCACAGCTCTGTGCAACGTTTTGTGACCCTCGGGTGAAAAGCACTCTCGAAGTGCAATTATTATTATATCACCTATTAACCTCCCACATCGTACTGTACTCCTGTCATCGACCATAGGGCCCACTGTTGGTGGGCCCTATGGTGGATCACAATTCATCATTAGTGGCCCCTGAGTGCCATCCAATTGTCCGTGGAGACCAGACCCAAGTGGGATAAAGGTGCAAGCAAGAGGTTACACAAACCTGCCCTAGGGGAGTTAAAAGTTTAAATGCATAACTTTCCGATTGCAAGAGACAGTCCGTTCATTCCACTAGGTGACCTTTATTTCACGAATGGCTCGTGGTTATAATATTGTAAAATATGTGGAAGCTTTCATTATAATACTGTGACATTAAACTTTGCGAAACTGCGGCATGACCTTTACTCCAAGCTCTAACGTGCAGCAATCCCAGCAAGCCTCCTGACGCCCGTGAGCCATCTAAAATCCGATCGTGTGGACACATTACCTTCTGGTTGAGACAGCACTGGAAGTCGGTTTTCATGTCTTCCACGGCAACGCGGTCCTGGGGTCGCTTAGGGCCGCTCACGGAAGGCACGACCGACGCCAGATCGAGCTCCACCACCTGTAGCCCACAGGCCCCAGAATTGATGATTGAGTGCTCGTATCGATGCGACAACGCTCCCCCTATGTTCTTTCGAGCAATCAGCAGTCATGTCTGTAATTTTTGCATTTATTCCCTAATCTCATCTCATTGTCTGAAACCACTTAGTCCTATACAGGGTCACGGTGAGCCGGAGCCTATCCCGGCAGACACAGGGCGCAAGGCAGGGATACACCCACGATGGGACGCGAGTCCATCGCCGGGCACTGTGGGGCAATTTAGCCTGCGAGCCAATTAACCTATGCAGCAGCATGTTTTTGCACAGTGGGAGGAAACCGGAGTGCCCGGCGAAAACCCACGCGGACATGGTGAGAGCATGCAAACTCCACACAGAAAGGCACCCGAGCCGAGAGATTCGAACCCGGGACCTTCTTGCTGTGAGGCGACAGCGCTAACCACTGGGCCATATTCCCCAATGCCTTAAACACATCGATAAGTTGATTCTGACAGTCAAATTCGGTTTTCAACACGAACTCCAAATATGTTCTCGATGACCTATTTATTTTGTTACTTCGATCTCAGCCCACCTTGAGTAACCGGGCCAGTTATACACACACAGATGTTTCGTAGTTGTGTCCCTCCGACAGCTATTTTTCTAGTTGTATTGTGAATTTGCTAAATTTTCACTTTGTTTTGTTCACATTTACCTTTCGTCCAAATTTTCAACATTGAACAACACATTACACTATTGAACATGAACATATGAAGAACAAATCTTGAAAACACACGTCAGATATAATTGGGTCATAAACGTATTTTGTTGTTACTTTTATAGGTTTACAGGAAGAGTTATCTAGTTGGTTAAATACGAATGTGTTTCGAGTTAGTCGACAGAACATGCCTGATGGTTAATATTTTAAAACGTTAACATTTCTGTCATTTTTGATGAAAAGTGGGGAACCCACATTCCTATCGCAAAACACCTAATATGAAAATCCAGCACTGGATAGTCACCAAAACTTGCTCACCTAGTATAAAAAAAATGAACGCAGAAGCATGATGGGGCCAGTACCTCACAATCACCGCACCCAAACAAATGAGCTCTTTCTTTACAGCCACATTTGAGTGGCAAATACCGTGTTTCCCATCGAATTAAGCTGCTTTGGTTACCTGGGAGTAGTCGGGATCCTGAGAGGCGTCACTGTAGTCCCTGAAGAGTTTTACAGCCTTTAGGTAGTCCTCAATGTTTTTCATTTTGCCCTCTTCACGACCTGTTAAAAAGCACCGATGAAAGTTCTCAATTACAGGTCGCTTTGGTTGCGGTGCGTTAAGGTCTTAATGGTTAGTCTTTGCAGATGCGCTAATGTTGCTGTGTTGTTAAAGCCAGGGGGTGGAGGTGTGGCGAACGGGGCGACACGCACCGGTCTGCTGAAGGTACATCATGCCAACGGTGTCGAAGGGGAAGAAGGCGGCCGTGGCTCCGTACTCAGGGCACATGTTGGCAATGGTGGCGCGGTCAGCGATGGACAGCTGTACCACTCCCGGCCCGAAGAACTCCACAAACTTGCTCACCACCCCAATTTGTCGCAGGTGCTGAGAAAGGATTACAGTAATACAATTTAAGGCTTGAAATATTAAACAGTGGCGCTAAAACAGGGGTGGAACATATTTTACTTGCACCACAACAGTAAACACAGAAACAATTTGGAAAATTAATTGTGAGAGCTACACTGTGAAAGTCTGTTTAATTGTGGAAGCTCTGAATTGTTCACCATCATTATCTGGTTAACTATCGACATTTGGATTAAGATGTCATCATATTATAGATATCCCTGATTGTCCTGCTATGCCACAATCCATCAGACTACTGTACATGAAGTGACCTCAATGCTCATCCTCCCGATGTTCATACTCGGGCATATTAACTCCTTTAACTGTAACTCCATCACCAGCCTTATTCACCCGTCATTATCTCTTGTATAGAAACGTTGGATGAATCATCAAATCCCGACTACTGAGTACTTTCAGATTACATTGGAAGTTTAGGAAAGGGAGCAATAGCCTTGCCGACGTTCTCACCTTTGTGATGGTGAGCACCACGTCGGTGGAGGTGGCCAGTGAGCTGACAAGCCCCGTTATTTTGTATCCGACCACCTCCGGCAGCATGAGGCTGATGGGTTGCCCCAGCATCACAGACTCGGCCTCGATGCCACCCACACCTGTTCCAATAATAATACAAATTATAATACTGTTTACAATTCTATGGCAGCCAAAGGCAGCTGTATCGCAAAATGCTACGTTTGAACTCATTATTTTATGGATCACTGCTAGCTCAGTTTCTTGATTTAGAATTTCACAATCATGGCATAAGATGAAGAAACCTCACTTGAGACTCTCAGTGAGCAGGACATTGCCTTGTATTTTAATTTAAAGAATGGTCCCAGTAAAAACGACTTCTGAACATCAATAGGCATCTACAGCCACACTAGGTCACACCGTCCATATACCTTGTAAAGATTATTTATCACACCATTAAACTTAAATATCCAATCCTCAAAACAAAACAAAATAAAAATTTCGTGGAAAAACAAAGGTTGTTTTGATGAATTTCTGTATCCATCAGCAAATGGGCTGAGGCCATCATGAGAGAAATATTATACATCATTGGTCAGTGGACATGTGAACAACAACACGGATTAGATCACAACAATCTCTTACGTAACGGCATATATTTACAAACTGACCCCAGCCAAGGACGCCCAGGCCATTGATCATGGTTGTGTGGGAGTCTGTGCCGACAAGGCTGTCGGGGTAGCAGAGTCCGTCGAGCAAGAAGACGAGGCGAGCCAGGTACTCCAGGTTCACCTGGTGCACGATCCCCGTACCCGGGGGTACCACCAGCATGTTTTTGAACGCGTGCAACCCCCACTGTTGGCACAAACGCACACACGTATGCACGTGTTAGAACCAACCATGTTACTGCCCCTGGAGCTGGCTTGTATAGCTGGGACAAAAGGAGAACCAATGCCTACACAAAATACCTCAAAACATTGTTTTCGGTAGTTGATGATTGAGATACAAAAATGCACATGCACTTGTGTGCTAGCCAACCAGGAATAGAGTCAGTACACCTTTTTTCTAAAATAGTATGATAAATGCTAGAAGAAAAGGACAATTTATCCAGAAATATATCTTTCATCCATTTTTTAAAATTTATTTGGTTATAACTGTGTATAATTTCATCACAAATTACTGCACAAGTCACCCTGCTTACAAAACACGAGCAACAAGGAGTGATGGCGAAACGAGTTGAACGAATATTCATCTTTTAATCAAGGCCATAGAAACCTCAACTCCAAACTACATTTCAAGCATAACTTTAACAATACCTTAAGAAACTGGAACCTCTCTTTGTTCCTTTCAAATTCCAGCTCTTGATTTTTCTGCAGACTGTCAGGTCTGCAACAAAAACACAACATAAATGCGTTTAGAACCTACGAGGGTGCCTTGTGTGTTAATGCAAATGTGAGTAACGTAATGCAAGTCAATGGCAAACAGTGCAAATTCAAAAAAGCGTATGCTCAACCTCCCCATCATGTCCACCCGCACATATAGTTGTCCCAGTAATTCTCAGGAAACCAAGCAAACATTAAAACAATTGTCCAAATTCGGGGAGCTCTTCTTGACAAAGAGAAAAGCTAAAAGACGGCGGCTGTACCCTGGCAGCGGCTGTAAGTGGAAGGGGCAGAGCGAGCTGCTGCCTATGTGGCCGGGGAAGCTGGCTGGGCTCGGGTCTTTGTGCCTTATTTTCTGACACAGCGCGCTGCAGTCCGCGCAGCCTGCTGATGTGGTGGGCGCCCACGAAGCCGGGCTAGCGGCAATCGGGGGGTTGCTAGCACACCGGCAGCCGGAGACATGGGGTTGGGGGGAAGAACAGGGAGAAGTCGGACAGAACACGGGGGCGGGGGGATGGGGTGCGCAAGTGAAAAAAGCCTCGCGTTTTTACGGATCGCACCACTGCATATTAATGCTGCCGTTTCATACACAACGCGTGTGATTAGACAAAAACTGTAGGGCTGGTTTTGCCAGTGCAATTAACTGAGACATGGCAAGAACAAAACTTTAATTTCTGAGACGTTTCAGAGTTTGTCCCTATGAACTACAAGCAACTTTGTCAATGCAGAGTCAAATAAGCATGTTTTACAGACATAAATTCCGCTCCTGAAATAGAAATTGGCTATTATATTGGCAATTGTGCCACGCAACAGGTATTGCATCTCATCTCATTTAACATAATTTTGACCTTCAGTAAATTCAACTTGTTCACAGCATCTATATTTTACTCATATTTAACACTTTTTTTCATCACCGCACCCACCCAGATGTAATACGCTGGACAGATACCTATAGACTGACAATGCGATTCTGTTATAACCATAAAATTTTTAAATGATACATGTCTACAAAAAGGAGCTTACAAAGATACTGAGGGCAAGTGCGGGTGTAAGTTTGCTGTGGGGGATGCCAGCAAAAGGTTGAAGCGCCAGGACATAAAACTGGTTAATTTCACTCAACAGCAAGCAAAAAAGCCAGGAGTAACGCAAGTGGGAGACATGAGTCAGCAGAGGTGTTCCAGCCACTGTAATTAACAGAGACTACTGCTGTATGTGATACGTAACGTATGAACCCACAACAGCAAATGGCCATCGTATCTTTCCCCTGTGAAATGGCCTTACTGCACCTCAGTCTGATGCACGCACAGCCCTTTCGTGAATCCACTGCTCGATGACAACATGCTCACTCCAATGCGTGGTGGTGTGGAGGTTATTTGATCGTACATACCCACACTACTCAAAGCGGGCTCGTGAAGTCGAGCAGGATGTTACAGCATAGTGCGGCACAACAAAGTAATCTGACACTCTTCTCCTCGCAGACAATGCAGTTCCGTTTAAATGCATCGATCATAAAGGTCAAATGTAAGTGCGTAGACAAGTCATGACAGATTCTCGTCCAAAGTTACGTGATTACCTTAATTCTGGGTTGTAATTACATTGACCTATAAATTATGTTACTGTATTCCTTTAGACTGAATGTACAATGTAAATAACCAAAAGGGTCTACGTGAACCAAACGCACAAAGTACCAAACACAAATGCAAAATAACAGATGACAGCAGCCATGATTTGGTGCGTGACTCATGAGTGCATGAAATGATTTTAAATCGACAAATCGGCACATTCTTACGCTTAACATTCGCATGCAACATCCGCAGTTTTTACTTGCAACAGTTTGGGGAGCGCCGGTTTGACATGTGACATTGCCCAGCCACGGGGCTCTGCTATAATAATACAATTTGAAAGGCACACAGGAATTCCTCTGCTGATCAAGAAGAGCGGAATGAGAGGCGAGCAGCAGAGCTGAGTTTTAGTGGTGTTTTGACAGCCGTGGTTGAGGTAATCTGCCGGGGATGCTCGGGAGTCTGCTCCAGGTGGTTCGGGCCACGACAGAGAAGCGTCGTTCTGTACCGACAGTGAACGATGTGCGTAGTGGTGGTCGAGAGCAGGGGGGCGGTTTCCTCCACCACTCACCTGCGGCTCACGTCCACCTGCACCGAGTGGTCGATAACGAGGTCGGCCGGGCACATGGGGTTCACCCGGGTGGGGTCGCCGCCCAGACGATGCACGGCGTCTCGCATCGCCGCGAAGTCCACCACCGCGGGAATGCCACTGCGAGAGCAAGCGGTCGTGCCGCCGGTGTCAGTTTGACTCGCGGAGCCCCACAGGCGAGTTCGTTGCAAGCGTGTAACACATTTTTGTCACGTCTCTTCTTGATGACTTCTCTTCTGCAATTTCTGCTATGACCCGAGTTTCTCTATGATGTTGTTTTAGGAACATTGCTGCTGTCTCTATGAGGTTTCAAAAGAGTAAAGCTGAATTACGCCAAGCCTTGATACTGTGCAGATAGGATATGCGCATATGAAGGACTCGTACCCAATACCCTTTCAGTGGACGTACATACGTATAGAAAATACTTGCTCCATTATATCTAGACATAGATCTAGATTATCGGCGTTGATTTAACCATTTGCGTTCACTGAATCGCTGCGCTGCCATTGGTGGAGGTGGTGATGATGCTGGTGGTGATGTTCAGGGGAGCAGCTGATTTATGGTTACACTCTGCGTTACAAACTCAGTGACCGGAGTTTAATTCCCAGTCGTGGTCAATATCAGTATACTGATATAGGTGTTCACGATGTATGATAATTGCTCGTCACAGCTGTTCGTTCAGGATAGCAACGTGAAGTGTTCCTTCTCACTCCTTCATGACGTTTCGCCTCCCACATTACACAGGCATCAACAGGCATTCTTTGATTATGCCTCCAACGTTGGAGGTAAAACGTCACAAAGGAGAAATAAGGAATGCTTGACCCGGCTATCCTGAAAGAACAGCTATGGGTAACATCATTGGCGAGTGAGAACTGATTATTGATTTTCCCCAACTCAGTCTTAAATGAGTCAGTACCCAGTGAAGTGTTTGAAAAACAGCAGTGGGAAAATAGCTACTCGGTAATGGAATGGCTAATGGCACTGGCACAGGTGGTGATGAGATTTAGCAAATATTGATGTTTTACAATGAACTCTAAAAACAGGTGTTGGTCAGTGATGACAGGGATGATAATGGTGGGTGGCAGTACACTCACGTGAAATCCTGCAAGATGACGCGTGCCGGGCGAAACGGAACCTCCAATTTGTGCGTACGTGTTTTTCTCCAGTCAAGGATATTCTCGACATCGACTGGGCGAATGTGGAAGCCATCGCAGTGCCGGATCGCGGACTCCAGTAGGACGCGTATACAGTAAGGTAATCTCTCTGCACCAGGTTCGATAACAAAACGAAAATCCCACACAAGCGGACGTTAAGTCAGAGAACTGATGATTTGTGTATTTTTACTTACAAAAGTGTACATGGTTAAATCGAGATCACAATTCTTACCGTATCGAGGATCATTCAACTTTAGGAGGTTAAAGAATGTGTGCTCTGTGTCTTCTCCATGAAGGGGTTCCACCAAATGCAGATATGGATTTTCTGAAAGAAAAAAAAACAAATATTTTTTTTATTGATGTGGGTTTTCACAACTCAGATATTTCATATTTGCAATTGTGCAGATTTGCAGTTGTACAGTCATCGTATAAAGATAAGCAGATATACAATTAACATTAAATTAATTCATGGTGGTCATAAATATAAAACAATACACATTCTGAAATGGTCAGTAAAATAACAAATACAGTTAAACAACGTACAACGTTACACAATTGACGTCGAAACAGAATATTACCCAAGGGATGGCATTGAGCAATCTAATACAGCAACCACAAAAAAACAAATAATTAAACTAAAAACGGGTGGCTCTGAAAAGCACAAAACCAGAATTTGAACAAGCGTCAAGTATTTTACCAGTATTCTCACCTTGTTTATTAATCTTCTAAAAAGCTTATTTTTAAGCTGGGCACTTTAGACAGCTAAAGAATATTGCCCAACTCCGGGACTTTCTGCCAGCACTGTTTTTTTTATCTCCCCTCTAGCCACGTTATCAGTAACAGGACATGTGCTGCCTGTGCACAGTTCAACTCAACAGCGCTTTCGTAATTGAGACAAACATGGACGAGAGTATCATCAC
>JAZEWT010000015.1:10697056-10711334 GCA_036362905.1 Mordacia mordax | reverse complement strand
AACCGCCAACCCGCCGTGCCGTAACGTGCAGCGGATGCGCTGGAGCGGTCAAAGCAATGGCGCGATCGGCGGACGTTGGCTGTGCCTAAGCGCAACGCCGAGCTTTTCCCTCCTCCACCCGCCCGCCCGTCCGCTAGCGAGTTTGACCATTGAATGGACACGATGAGGCAGGTTGAGGGCGGCGACTGGCGCGGCCGTCTCGCAGCGACGAGGCCTCGGGTTCAGTCGCCGCAGCCGGTGCTTTGCATGTTCTCCCCGTGCTCGCGTGGGTTTTCTCCGGGTGCTCTGGGTTTCCTCCCAAAGGTCAAATACAGTCTAGGTTAGTGGGGTGCACGTCGCTGAACGTCAAGGCCTGGGTCACCTTGTTCAGTCTAAATGTGTAATGATTTACTGTATTGCAAGCTCGAGGTAAATGCTTCGTTGGGACGCGGGCACGGACGCTTTCCTTCCGTTGGGTCACAGGGCAAAAAAAAAGTTTGAAAACCACTGGTCTACGTGATTTGGACCTCGGGCTAAACTGCCCACGACACCCTACGATGGACTGGCGTCCTGCTCTGGGAATAATGCTGCCTTGCGCCCTGTGTCTGCAGGGATTGCCTCCGCCCTCCCGCCACCATGTACCGCATTAAGCGAGCTTTGCACGCGTTAGTGAGTCGGTACACTGAGGAACGTAAATTGTGACACCACGCATGTCACTAGAGTGGCATAATTATTGCTCCAAAGTTGACGTGACCTTTGTGAATTATAGGGAAAAATTATTCTGATGAAGTGAATTGTGGGCTTCTTATATCCTCAAAAATTTAATTGGAGAAAATGTGACCAATTTGACAGCAGCAGCAATAATAAACATTCACGACTATGGTCTGGTTTCGTTATAACTTATTAGTGCAGTCACCACTACTCCTGAATATGCTTGGTGACTGTATCCCGTGCATGAGCTGACTTAAATTCTCTTTCAAGGAGTTGACAAATTCCGTTATAATTTTATGGTAAAACATGCTATATGTTGAAGCAAACACTGGATTTCCCTTGACTAGGTAGGCGCCTGCCGTAAGAATGGTTAACGATTACTACCGAGAATATAGACGCGCTTGACCCTGATTCTTTTTCTAAATATAAGCTCACCTTGGTGGATTTAAGTTCACAATTTTCAACACACACGGCATGGTCATGTGCCATGTTTTCGTCGAATTAGCGCATCAAAGTGAAGTTGTCACACGGATATGTTTGATATATTTCATTGCTCGTGATAAGAGTATTTGTTTTTGTTCTGTGTGGCTTCCTCGATTGCCGTAGAGTACTTTGATTTGATTTTTGTGACCCAGGTCACGCAGACTCCTAGTCTCTTGAGTGCTCCCTCGGTTATACACAAAAAAAAACATTCTCGTTCCACGAGGAAAACAACTATACTGAACACCTTTTGACATCGTTACCTTGTTTCACATGTCAGTTTTGTCGGTGTTGACACGTCTGTCAGCCATACTCTTGGGCTCTCACCCTTTACCTGCGCTAAGGCCAGAGGCTGTCAGATGAGTTAATCATTGAATTTCCTGGAGAGCACATAACTGGTTAACATATTAAATGCTGCTTGCTTCAATCGTAGCTGAATAGATGTTTATTATTACAGCAAAAAGTACCCAGTGCACTTGCAAGCTCGAAATAGGAATTCCTGTGACAACAAACGTACACCTGAATGCCTGTACATGTTGTCTTCATACTGCGCGATAATGCAAAGTGTTCGTACATCTATCTCATCTTATCTCATTGTCAGAAACCGCTTAGTCCTGTACAGGGTTACGGTGAGCCGGAGCCTATTCCGGAAGACACGGCGCAAGGCAGGGATATATCCACGATGGGACGCCAGTCCATCACCGGACACTGTGCAATTTAGTCTGCAAGTCAATAAACCTATGCAGCAGCATGTTTTTGGACTGTGGGAAGAAAACGGAGTGACCGGCGAAATATATTGATTAAAAATGTTTCCGTTTCAGCGATTGTGGAAGGCTTGAAGATTTGACAGCGGAATAACCCAGGACCTCCCGTTAGCACCGCACGCCAGGGAGGGTGGGAGGGACCATGGAGGAGAAAAGGAACATTCGCGTGATCGAATGGGGGGATCTGGACAAGCGCAAGTTTTACTCCCTGGGAATTTTCATGATGCTGAGCGTGAGAGCCACGGTCTACCCCTTCACGCTCATACGCACGAGGCTGCAGGTATGGTCCCTTTTGGTGGCCACCAACGGCAGTACTCTGCCATTTCAGCAGAAATATATGTTACTTTAAAGTATTACCACTGTGGTAACAACTGTGGGATATTGTTGCTGATTTGCCATTCTTGTGTCGTTGACATGCCGTTCTCTCTGCAGCTCTGTGCAGCACTTTGTGACCCTCGAGTGAAAAGCGCTCCAGAAATGCAATTATTATTATTATCAACATGGGTATTTCTTATTTTGTGATAAACACGTGGTGGCAGGTCAAGACATGTGAACATTGGTGTGTGAATGTGGTAATGTTTGAATGCTTGTGAAATCATAATGGTTCGTGGTCATCTGGTGGCTGAATGTGGTGGCTTATGAACTGCAGTGTGAACGTGTTAATTGTGGATAGTCTCATCTCATTGTCAGAAACTGCTTATTCCTGTACAGGGTCGCGGTGAGCCGTAGCCTATCCCGGCAGACACAAGACGCAAGGCAGGGATATACCCACGATGGGACGCCAGTCCATCACCGGGCACTTAGGGCAATTTAGTCTGCAAGCCAATTAACCTATGCAGCAGCATGTTTTTTTTGGACTGTGGGAGGAAACCGGAGTGCTCAGCGAAAACCCACGCGGGCATGGGGAGAACATGCAAACTCCACACAGAAAGGCACCTGGGCCGAGATTTGAACCCGGGACCTTCTTGCTGTAAGGCGACAGCGCTACAATTGTGGCTAGTGTGTAAGTTAATGTCGAGTGTGATGATATGGTTCCATATGAACATTGTATATGTGTTGTACATCATGTAAGTATCTGCTGTGTGAGCAAATTATATGTGCACACTTTTTTGGATATCTGGTATGTTGATTCATTATCAGTGACCACTTAATCCTGTAGAAGGTCGTGGTGAGCCAGAGTCTATCCTGGCAGACACTGCGCAAGGCAGAGCTATACCCAGGATGAGATACCAGTCCATGACAGGGACCGGGGACAATTTGGATAGGCCTATTATACCTAGACAGCATGCCTTTGGACTGGGGGGGAAACCGGAGTTCCCAGCATAAATCCACACGGGCTAGAGGAATGCACACAAACTCCACACAAAAACACACGCAGGCTGGGAATGGAACCCAGGCCCCTCTTTCTGCGAGGCAGCAGCGCTACTCCCTGCGCCACAATGCCACCCAAATTTCTGGTACGGTACGTGCACATGTGAACTCCTATGAATGGTGTGTGAATTAATGCCAATGTTTGGCTTTTGTGAACACATTATTGCGCTTGTGAATGGGATGTGAATGTTGCGGGATGTGAACATCCGTTGTGTGTGTGTGTGTGAATACCTGCTGATGTAAAAACACGTTGATACGTCTTGGGTGTTAACTCGTAGGTGGATGTGACTATGGCGTCCAGGTGCAGCGAGGCAGGAGCCAGTACCGCGGCACGGCAGACGCTTTCGTCAAGATTCTGCAGCGGGAGGGCGTACTGGGACTCTACCGGGGCTTCGCTGTTAACGCCTTGACCCTGGTGTCAGGACAGTTCTACATCACAACCTACGAAGTCGTACGAGACCAAGCCGGCAGGATGGGTGCTGACAACACGTTGAAGTACGCAGGCCCTTTTCATTCATTACTTCGTTCACAGCTCGTTATGGATTTATACATTTCTAAATACAGTTGGGAGTCTTGCATCTCTGATGGCTCCCATCGTTCTACTGGTCACTACAGTGCTCTCTCGTCAAGCCACTGTTGGACGAGGGTCTCCCTATGCCACACGAGCCATGGGGATTATTTGACCTTGTCACCACGCTGGCCAGTGTCGGTTGGTGAATGTGGGGAGCACACATTAAAGTTTACTGTGGTACACAAATGCATGTTGTTGCACTGCCCTCTGCTGCTCATTATGCAACCCCGCAGCATTTGTTAGCATCTCCAGTTATTAATTGTAGGCGCTCCCCTCCAATCACGATCGAAGCTCAACCCTGCTATCATCCGAGATCTAGCGATATCAGGTGCATCTTGGATGATTTGGTTATCGGCATTTTTTTAAGCGTTGCTTTGAAACCCCTGGCTTACAGATGTACGCCACATTTGGCACGCCTTCCTCACTGCTGGTGCTCCCCTTAGGTCACTGGCGGGCGGCGGGGTGGCTTCACTGGTGGCGCAGAGCATCACGGTGCCCATCGATATCGTGTCGCAGCACCTCATGATGCAGGGCCAGGCCGGCGAGAGTGGCGGCCGCTTCAACGTGCGGCACCATCCCAAGCGGGGTGCGAACGGTCACGCGGCCCAGACGGACATCAATTCGACGAAGGGAAGAGGGGCGCGGCCATCCTTCGGGCAAGCCAGGGACATTGTGAGACAGATCCGGCAGGTGGATGGCATGCGAGGGTTCTACAGGGGCTACCTGGCCTCGCTGCTCACTTACATCCCCAACAGTGCCGTCTGGTGGCCCTTCTACCACTTTTATGCTGGTGAGCTGATGCTTCACATGTATGTCTCTTTAGAAGGTGATTCCTTTTCTTGCGTGTTTCAATGACTGCTTTACGGTGTCTAAGAGTGTGTTCGTGCACTTCATATGAGCAGTCCGTTGAAGTTTTGTTGTCCCAGCTCATCTTGCCATGTTGCCATGCAGAACACCTCTCCAGGAGGGCCCCCAGCGACTGTCCTCACCTGGTCCTCCAAGCAGTCGCTGGTCCCATGGCGTCCGTTACAGCCTCTGTGCTGACAAATCCCATGGACGTCATTCGTACCCGTCTGCAGGTCAGCCCAGATGGACTTACGTATTTCACTGTGTGTTTGTTTGCTCCTAACCATATTAATAAATAATTGCATTTCTTCAGCGCTTTTCATCCGAGGGTCACAAAGCGCTGATATTAGTTCTGCTATTGGTTTCGTCTTGTCTTACGTTGAAGTGATTTTATTTCTGAACTCTCAGAGCGGTGAAATGTCATTATCTTGTTGGGGAACGGTCTTTGAAGATGATGGTGTGAAACTACTTTGTTCCCTATGATTTATCTCTTGATTAAAATGTTTTCCACTGTCTTTTATTCTGAAGTCACTCTTAAAAAAGGTTAAAATTTGAAAAAATATTGTCATCACATCGTCTCTATGCATGTGCGCCCCCACCCCCAAGTATACACTCCATAATGAGACGTATTCTTACTTGTTGTGTTTTTACGAAATTGCCCTTATCAAGTAGGAGTCGTCAGCCATGCATGGGTATATATTTATATACCCTTAATAGCATTAACATCATGTCAGTCATGTCTGAACAGATATTTCCTAGCAATTGAATTAATCAAATTGAAAACATGTGTAAAGTATTTCATGTGTACTGGTACAGAATAAACTCACTGTACTTGAGAGCCCAGTTTAATCATGGATGATGGCAACATAGATTCGTATACTTTGGCACTGGTTTAGTGCACCACAGCAAAATATAAAGATCCTGAGCCACCCATCCACAGAATTGTGTACGTACACTAATGATAGAAATTCGCTTTCACTTGCGTATGGAAGCGATGTGCAGAGCATGTTCGCTGTGCGTTCCTTAACGCTTTGTACAACTGTTCTTGCAGGTGGAGGGCCGGTCCTCTATCCTGGAAGTTTTGCGGCAGTTGTGGGCTCAGGAGGGCATGTGGGGCTTCACTAAGGGCCTCTCAGCACGCATCGCGTCATCTGCACCTACGTCCATGCTCGTCGTCCTAGGATACGAGACCTTGAAGCGTCTTAGTCTGAGAACTGAACTGGTGCATACGCGACACTGGTAGCGGTGGTATCTGTCATTTCCGCAGCTTGCGCGGGCCTCCAGGAGACGCTGGTGGCTCTCGCCAGTGACGTCTTTGTGGCTGTTGGTGCGACTTAGGCTAGGTATGCAGACGAGCATTCATAATTGTTTTCCTGCCTGTGAAGCTGCCAAATAATCATGACTCGTAAAGCAAAATGCAATTTGTGTCGATTGTTGTATTGGTAGGAATTGGACCTTACCGTATGCACTGGCATACGGTAAGGTCCAATTATGATTGTCATAACTTAAGGTTTAGGTTATAGCACTACTACAGATAATCACTTACAAGACTGCACTATTCTGACATGGGCGGTGCGGTGGCGCAGTGAGTAGCGCTGTCGCCTCACAGCAAGAAGGACCCGGGTTCGATTCCCGGCTGGATGCATTGCTGTGTGGAGTTTGCTTATTCTCCCCGTGTCTGCGTGGGTTTTCGCCGGGTACTCTAGTTTTATCCCACTGTCCAAAGACACGCTGCTACCTAGTTTAATTGGCCTGCTGAGTAAATTTCCCCCAGTGCCCTGCGATGCACTAGCGTCACATCATGGGTGGTATAGCCCCGCCTTGCGCCCTGTCTGCCGGGATAGGGTTCGGTCACCTGTGACCCTGTACAGGATTAAGCGAGTATTGAGAATGATGATGACTATTGTACCACGAGCTCTACACTAAGGACACCGCGAGTACCTCGCCAACCTACTCACAACAGTCACTACAGCGCACGCACACACAGACACTCCGCAGCACCTTACAACACTTAATCAGCTTCTCTCGGAGCAGAACACAAAATGCAGAACGGCACTTTTCCATATTCGCACCCATAACCTGGAACAGCCTTTACCTGCATCTTCGATAGACCATCATAACCTCGATTTTTGGAGTTTGCATGCTCTCCCCGTGTCCGCGTGGGTTTTCGCCGGTTACTCCGGTTTCCTCCCACAGTCCAAAAGCATGCTCCTGGATAGGTTGATTGGCTCGCAGACTAAAATTGTCCTGCAATGCCCGGCGATGGACTGGCGTCCCGTCGTTGGGTGTATTCCTGCATTACGCCCTGTGTTTCCGGGATAGGCTCCGGCTCACCGTGACCCTATATAGGATTAAGCGGTTTCAGATCATGAGATAATGAGAACCTCGATTTTCAAAAAGCTACTCATCAGGCTTTCTCACGTTGAGCTTGGCCCTGCGCTTCTGTGTCCGTTTCTTGTCCCTGACCGGGCAAAGGATTTGCAGGCGTTGCAAATTGTATTCTGATCAATTAAATATGAATTGTCCTGCTGGGAAACAAATGAGGGAAATAGAAAATGACGATGTATTGACACTGACCATGGCGAAAGAATAGCAAGGAATATGGGTGTAAATATTTTTAATTTGTAACAACTTACTGTGCTTTGCGTGATTTATAAAATTGAGTTGCGCTTTAATTGCTGATTGGTGGAACATTATTAATGTGGGTCCAATATGCAGTTCCGTTTGATAACACTTGCTATTTTTATGACAAGCCGCATTTTTGGGGGGAAGTACATTTTAACTATTTTACGAAATATCATTGCTGCTTGGAAAGTGATTTGAAGATGGTACATTTTGTGAGAATGTAATAAGACTCTCATTTGTTATTTTTAATGTCTGTTTTTTAAACGTTTAAACTTGAAACTTTGACTTTATTGTAATTAATTTCGTCAAGCCGTTGTGCAAGCCACATATGTGGAGAATCGGTTAACCTTGCATTTGGTGGCAGGCTCTTCATTGTAAGTTTTGCAAAAAACAGTATTTGCGTGTGAAAACTGGGGCAAGGCGGTGCTCAGTTTTGTTGAAAGTTAATGCATCTGAAGTAATGGGTATTCATTTTGTTAAACCCGTGCTTCCCTTATGTAGTCTGACAAATTATCCATCCATAGTCAAATATGTTAAAGCCATACACGCATTGTATCATGCATTGAGATTACTTACCGTTTATACAGTTCATGTAAACAATGCTAATGGAATGAACAGGACGTATACAAACGAGACACAAATTAGAATGCAAAGACAATATCAACAAATTATGGCAAAAGCTATTCCGTTTTTTTGCATATGAGTTGCGATCTGAAGTCATGACCTTTCTTTTGGTCGTTGTTGGGAATGGAAGAGGGTGCAGTGGTGTATCGTTGTGTCTATTGTTGCTTGGACCAGTGTTTATCCTCGTTAAACGTGGTCCGTTCACCCGTCTGAAAGAAAAGATTCGTTTATGGTGTACATGTTGACATACCTCTGTTGCTTCCTGGATGCACACCCACTGGGATATGAGCATATGCTCGTGAACTTGCATTTGCGCTCACATCTCAATGCTAGTGCTACGTGTTATTTGTGGAATACGCTTATCAATAGTTTTTATTTAGTCGTGTCACTTGGTTTCCTGAACCACGAAAGTTCTGACAACATTCACAGCAACGGTAGAACAGAATCCACTTAGAGATGCTGAAGGTTGCACGTGGAAAGCACCTTGCGTGAGGATTGACCCCGTGTGGTGAGGTTCACACTGGATAGAACATACAGGTTAATGAGCAAAAAAAAGATAGGTTTGAGAGTGTACCGAGAACCACGTGAGTGCCTTTCTCCGGCATCATGGTCGAACAAGTTGCTCGCGTTTTTGTGTGTGCGTGCGCGCATTGTGCTGAAGGTTCTGTGCGTTGTGAATACGAAATGTATGTGATGTCTTGCAGGGTTGTGGATTATGGAGTCGTAGGGAAGTGTGCGTTTTTTGCCATGGAAACACTGATTGAAATTAAATTGCGGTCAGTGTGTGTAGGCATTTTGCCTTAATATTTTCTGCGTTGCTGATGGGCATCATGAAGACTGAATGCTCTGCCTGCTCAGGAAAATCTGCTGGCGAAGAAGTCCCATAGGCTGATATTCTTCGAATGAATGTTATGTTGTGAAATAGAGCCTTTGTGTGTGTGTATTTACTAAATCATGTGAGTTGTAATGCACAAGTATATATTTATGACAAACTATTTTCAGTATCAATACCAACAGGCAGGCACTAATAGCATGTTTGGTACTCGAGGACTATACAGGCAAACGTTTCAAGAAGGCGTGATGTTATAGCGTTTTACGCACTGTCAATTTTTATCTGTTTTAAGACTGTGTTACTGTATTTAAATTAAACTCGTGACATCCCATTGAGTCGGTGTGTCTTGTATAACTACGATACATCCACATTGGGCTGCACGGTGGCGTGGTCAGTACCGCTGCTGACTCAGCAAGACGGTCCTGGATTCTATTCCTGGCTCCGATAACTTCGTGTGAAATTTGTATGCTCCACTCACGTCTGTGTGGGGTTTCAACGGATAGTCCAGTTTTCTCCCACAGTCAAAACGTGCCTCGGTTAAATGTCTTGACTAATTGTCCCCGGTGCCCTGAGATGGGGTTACTTGCTTACCCCTCCCCGCTGGACAACTGTTAAAAAGATCTACATGGCTCAACGGTTCATTCTAGTTTAAACTCTGACCATCAGTACCCGCTTAGAAGTGCAATTATTATTAAATCCTCACAATACCCGCCTCAGCAAGTAGAACCTCGGTTCGTCTCTCGACTTGGATGCCTTTGTGTGTAGTTGGTATGTTCTCCCCGTGTCCGCACGCATTTTCGCCGAATACTCCGATTTCCTGCAATTGCTAGATGTGGTCGATAAGAGCTTCGTCTGCACTTGATGTCAGATATGTTGGCGCCGCTTTAACGCGAGATTGCCTTCCCCCCTCTCACCCCTGCCTCGCTAGAGCAAATTGAACCGCGCGCTTTGTGCGCGTTCAACAGTAGCGTTTGCGTAGCATGCCCCCGCGTTTGTTTACATCTTTCGGGATAACCTGTCTGTTGGCTGCATCGTGTTGGCAGCGAGCGCCCGGTGGAGGTGTCTGAGAGCGGAAGAGAGCGAGAGATCGGTGGAACAAACGGTGACGTTCAGCAACTGTTATCGGTAGACCATCGCGGTTGACCCGACCAGCCTTAGGTGGGACTGGAGGAAAGAGAACTCCAACTCCTCTCAATCGTCACGCCTGCAGACCGACACCAATGCTCTTTCTCAATGACGGACCAACAATTTGAAAGAAGATGGTTAGTAGTGGCACCATCACCGCTGCTCCAGATGTAGGTCCGGTGACCAGAGCCAAGATGAGCCCTCATCCCAATTATGTCTTTGGACTGTGGGAGGAAACCGGAGCACCCGGGGAAAACCCGCACGGACACGGGAAGAATACACAAGCTCCACACAGAAAGGTACCCGAGCCGGGACTATAACTCGGAGCCTTCTTGCTGTGAGGCTGCAGCGCTGCTCGCTGCGCCGCCTGGCCTCTTGCGTGCAAACGTACAGATTTACCGGGACAGCTGTCTCAAAAAGGACGGCGAGCTGAGAAAAAAACGGGACAGGTGGCAAGCCCAATTGTAAATGTCTGCTCTCGACCACACCGGTGTGCTCAAGTAGTAATGAATTGATACGTACTGTTCACCTGACAAACTCTTACTGAGTCAATGAGTCGGGTCGAGGCGTGGTTGGGTCACGTAAAACCACTTATTTTTACGTGACCCAACCATAACGCACTTCATTGTGTTTTAATATTTTCCTTTAAAGATAGTCTTATTGATGACTGTCTGAGATATTCTTTATTTGTGGTTGTGAACCACTATCAACGCATTATCACAAAATCATTTACATCATATGATTGTTAGATTCTTTCAGAAAGTCAAGAGGGCAAGGTTCCGAATTCACAACATAAACCCCTTCAAGAAGCGCCACACGTGCTGGATGATGTCACCATAACTAGCATCAGCTCAAAGATCGTATTCATTCGATCATCTATTAAACCAGGGGTGGCTCATTGGTATCGCTGCTACCTCACAGTGAGAAAGTCCTGGGTTCGATTCCCTACTTTTTGTGTGTGGAGTTTGCGTGTTCTCTCCGTGTCCACGTGTGTTTTCGCCGGGTACTCCGGTTTGCTCCCACCGTCCAAATACACGTTGCTGTCAAGGTTAATTGGCCTGCTGAGTAACTTGCCCAAAAAAGTGCACTGCGATGAACTGGCGTCAAATCTTGGGTATAGCCCCGTCGAGCGCCCTGTGTCTGCCGGGATAGGCTCCGGCTCACCGCGACCCTGTACAGGACTAAGCGGTTTTCTGACAATGAGATGAGATGAGATCCACATCGTCATGAACTCCATTGCTCCGTCACAACTATCCCCATAACTGCGTCATCACACTCGCCCGTCATTATCATTACCACCAGGGGATGCTGTATCACTGCGCTCATCATCATTGTCAATACAAGTACAGGAATGGGCATGCCCCCGTCACAGGAACGTGGGTATGCCACCTCTTCCTGAGAGAGCAGACGAGGGATATGTGCTTCGCCCACTCCCACACTCTTACGCGACTGGCAATGTCTGTTACAAAAATAAACTCTTTTTATATTTCTCACTGTAAAGTAATAAAAAAGCACAATCGTCAATTATATTGTGGCCTTAAAATGAAAACTATATATAATGTGACGCTTTGGGCAATGGTCTATCTTCGAGTAAGATTTCACAGATGATTTTACTTATTATACGATATGCAAATTTGGTTTAAGGCAGTGTTGTAACATTATGGTAACAGACATGTTGGAGACATTTAGCGCGAGCAATTTAACACAAAGCAAAAAACGGTGTCACTTTAAACACATACATATCCAGTTTGGGCGGCGCGGTGGCCCAGTGGGTAGCGCTGTCGCCTCACAGCAAGAAGTTCCCAGGTTCGAATCTCGGCTCCAGTGCCTTTCTGTGTGGATTTTGCATGTTCTCCCCGTGTCCGCGTGGGTTTTCGCCGGGTACTCAGGTTTCCTCCCAGAGTCCAAAAAAACATGTTGCTGCATAGGTTAATTAGCTTGCAAACTAAATTGCCCGCAGTGCCTGGTGATGGACTGGCGTCCCATCGGGGGTGTATCCCTGCCTGGTGCCCTGTGTCTGCCGGAATAGTCTCTGGCTCACCGCAACCCTGTACAGGACTAAGCGGTTTCTGACAATGAGATGAGATGAAACATGTTGGATACATTTAGCGCGAGCAATTTAGCACAAAACAAAAATCGGTGTCACATTTTACACACATTTATATCCAGTTTCTAGTTAACGTTGTGGGTGAGACATTAGTCTCTGCAGCCTTAGCTTACAGTGGGGAAGTAGGGCTCTATTGCTGAGCAGGTGTTGCCTCAATTGCTCATACAGTACCTCCCTGGTTGTTGTTCTATCTCGATGTCTCCACTCATTTGCGTGGGATTTCTCCGGTAACTGTTTTTTTCTCTTGGAAGAAAGTTCAACAGAGAATTGTCCGCTCATCCTATAGCAGGGCACTGTTGAGATGAGTCTTGACATACGGTTTAGATATGGGACACGGCGTGGGGACACACACTTGCGAATTCATCAATAACATCTGAACAGTTCAACTGAAAATCAAATAAGGGCTATAATTTGGAGAACATAAAATCTTATCTCATATCATTGCCAGAAACCGTTTAATCCTGTACAGGGTCGCGGTGAGCCGGAGCCTATCCCGGCAGACACAGGGCGCAAGGCAGGGATATACCCAGGATGGGACGCCAGTCCATCACCGGGCACTGAGGGCAATTTAGTCTGCAAGCAAATTAACCTATGCAGCAGCATGTTTTTTTGGACTGTGGGAGGAAACCGGAGTGCCCGGCGAAAACCCACGCGGACACGGGGAGAATATGCAAACTCCACACAGGAAGGCACCCGAGCCGAGATTCGAACCCGGGACCTTCTTGCTGTGAGGCGACAGCGCTAACCACTGGGCCACCGCGCCGCCCAGGACATAAAACAAGTGATAAAAAAAAAATTGTCCAGCAAACAAGGAAGGAATTCATTGCAGCAGAACAGTGGATTATTTCAAGCCTGTTAGAATCTCATCTCATCTCATGATCTGAAACCGCTTAATCCTATATAGGGTCACGGTGAGCCGGAGCCTATCCCGGAAACACAGGGCGTAAGGCAGGAATACACCCGACGACGGGACGCCAGTCCACCGCCGGGCATTGCGGGACAATTTTAGTCTGCGAGCCAATCAACCTATCCAGGAGCATGCTTTTGGACTGTGGGAGGAAACCGGAGTACCCGGCGAAAACCCACGCGGACACGGGGAGAGCATGCAAACTCCACACAGAAAGGCACCCGAGCCGAGATTCGAACCCGGGACCTTCTTGCTGTGAGGCGTCAGCGCTAACCACTGGGCCACCGTGCCGCCCGCCTGTTAGAATGTGACCCGTTATCTATCAGACCATAGTTTACACGTTCTGCAACGATGTATATAAAAAAAAACGTTATTGTTGCTGATTTTCGTGTCTAATGTCGTTGTTGTTGACGTGCCGTTCTCTCCGCAGCTCTGTGCAGCGCTTTGTGACCCTCGGGTCAAAATCGCTCTATAAATGCAATTATTATGATTATTGAATCATATCAAAGTTGTATAAGATGACAACAGGTTTTACCGTATCTGGCGATTATGCAGGTGCAAAGATCTTAACACCTGCATAATCTTAACACCTTCATAATCGCCAGATAAGGTAAAACCTGTTGTAATCTTATGTATCAAAGTGGTTTTGGACAATGAACTCGCTATGTTGACAGGCGGCCAGGAGATGGCAGTAGAGAAAGTGAGTTTCCGACCTGTTTGCCGAGCGTCTCTTAAAGTGCCATCATCGTGTGTGTTTGGAGTGGTGGGTTTTCTCACGGTACTGCCAAGCGCAAGACAATTATTAAAATTAAACTGCTCACATATTAAATACAGGAGCTTCAATACGGCTTTTATTATCACGATTGATGAATTATGCAATATTGATATGTTAGGCCAAATGTTAACGTACTTGAAGCCATTGAAATAACAATCAGCAAGGGATCATCAGGCAGCAGAAGCTGGATGATGCCTCCTCCAACGTGGAAGGCGACATCTCGTAAAAGGAGAGAGGAGGAACGCTCAACACGGCTATCCAGAAAATGCAGCTCATGGGACCAATTCTCATAGCTGGAGGTGTGAAACCCTACATCAATACGGTATTATAATTGTCGGTGGTAGAAAGAACTTAAACTCGAGTGATAATCATACAATATATGATGGCGCTAAATGACACGTTTTTGCGTTGGAATTTCATCATGGAGAGAGGGGAGGCTGAAGACGAATGAAGAGTGAGGAAGCGAGAGAGGAGGATGAAGAGAGCAGGATGAAGAGAAGAGGATAGTGGGAGAAACAGTGGACACGAGAGTAAGTAATAGATATATTCTTAACGAGATAA
>JAZEWT010000015.1:10676745-10691572 GCA_036362905.1 Mordacia mordax | reverse complement strand
GGGGTGTTTCCTGCACATATAATATAATAAATATAATTACATTTCCAGAGCGCTTTTCACCCGAGGGTCACATATGGGTTCATGATCTCCTCAAATTGCCATTTTCTCGCCACGTTGCAGCCCAGCAGATGTGACCGTTTTCGATATCTACTTGGTCCACCAAGCCTTGCCTCGAATTTCAAATGGGACTGCCTGCTGCCCTTCCCACTGTCCCTGCAGTTGGCGGGATGAGGGTTGAATCTCGTAAGCGATTTCATCTCATTGTCTGAAACCGCTTAGTCCCATACAGGGTCACGGTGAGCCGGAGCCTATCCCGACAGACACAGGGCGCAAGGCAAGGATATACCGACGATGGGACGCCAGTCTATCGCCGGGCACTGCGGGGCAATTTGGCCTGCGAGCCAATTAACCTATGCAGCAGTATGCTTTTGGACTGTGGAAGGAAACCGGAGTGCCCGGCGAAAACCCACGCGGACACGGGGAGAGCATGCAAACTCCACACAGAAAGGCACCCGAGCCGAGAGATTCGAACCTGGGACCTTCTTGCTGTGAGGCGACAGCGCTAACCACTGGGCCACCGTGCCACCCTAAGCGATTTCAATAATAATAATAATTGCATTGTATTGATGGAGCGCTTTTCACCCGAGGAACACAAAGCGCTGCGCAGAGCTGCCGAGAGAAACTGCATGTCAGCAACAACGGCCACCAGTATGGAAGATCAGCAAAAATTAACAAATCTTTTGGGGTTTTTAAAAAATATAAACACATCGTTGCAGAACAACACGTAAGATGTGTTTAAGGGAGGTGGCTGTTCTGGCGAGCCGCCGGGCGGCACTGTCACCACACGTCACCATCGCTCCCTTCTGACTGATCCTGTATCCAGAGCTTGCAAGCTCACCGGGTACTTTGCGCTGTAATAATAAACACTTATCCGTAGCACAACAATTGCACACTTGCCACCTGACCCAGAAGTCTGAGCTGAAAGTAAGCCGGTGCGGTGCAGCGCGCCGTTACGAAAGTGACCGAAGTATTCGGTGTGCAACAGGTGGGAAGGGCGGTTGCTGTTCGACCATACGAGAAAGAAAGGTGAGTGACAGTCACTCCAGATATGAACCTGCGTTGAGATTAGTGTGCTGTGACAAGATCGCGAGAAATGCCTACGGCTGTGGGATGCCTTCATCCAGCAGTGGATTGATCAAGGTTGATGATGACGATGACGATGTGGATGTTGTCAACCTGTAACTGCCCACTGCTGTGCAACCTCGCCCGTGTTCTCAGTTCCCTTCCTTTTCCTTGCGACTCTTGTCTGGCAGTGACCTCTGAACTCTTTGATTTCGTTGCCTCCCGTCTCGTCCTTCCTTGACCTGCTCTCGGTAGCCATTCCTTGGTCAAGTGCCGTTAAGCGAGCACCAATGAAGGCCCGCACGGCACACGAGGCGGTGGGTGACCAGCACCACGCCCGACCGCCTTTGTCTCCCTAGTGGCGGTGTTTACAAACTGAACCAGTCACTCATATTACTCTGAGTCGACCTAGGGAACGCCCAGGACAGGTTCAGAAAATTGTCACTGGTGTTGGCCCTGAACGATATTCGAGCTCGGGTCGCCAGATTCGTAGCTCAGAGCGCTAACCGCTGAGCCACCGCTCCTCAAACTGTGGCCTCTTCCACCCCCACTGCACACGCATACAGATATGTCGGAACATCGCCACTGTTTAGATTCTGTTGTCATAACATCTCGCTAAGAGTTTAGGGAATATCTTTAGTGCGCAAGGCGCGTTCTTCGCGGATGATCTGCGGATGTTAAGTGTATATATGTGTGTGCGCGGCACCTGGGAAGTATGTCTCAAAGACGATAACGGGCAGTCCCGCTGTGAGGGCGGGCTGCAAGGGGTTGGTGCTGTTAGCGAGCACACATTGAGGTCTGCGCGTGATGATGACGGTGACCTGCACACCATGTTCGTGGTGTGCTTCGCACGAACCTCGCCCCTGATGGGTGGAACCTGGAGAAGTGCAGGGGGTGCAGGGTGAGTTCAGGAGTCACCACCGCTCTTCGTCGCGGTTAGCGGTTGAACTATGTTGAGTTCAATCCCTCAGTTGATTTCAATCCCCCAATTGAGTTCAATCCCTCAGTTGAGTTCAATCCCTCTGTTGAGTTCAATCCCCCAGTTGAGTTCAATCCCTCAGTTGAGTTCAATCCCTCAGTTGAGTTCAATCCCTCTGTTGAGTTTAATCCCTCTGTTAAGTTCAATCCCTCTGTTAAGTTCAATCCCTCTGTTGAGTTTAATCCCTCTGTTAAGTTCAATCCCTGTGTTGAGTTCAATCATTCTGTTGAGTTTAATCCCTCTGTTAAGTTCAATCCCTCTGTTGAGTTTAATCCCTCTGTTAAGTTCAATCCCTCTGTTGAGTTCAATCCCTCTCTTGAGTTCAATCCCTCTGTTGAGTTTAATCCCTCAGTTGAGTTCAATGCCTTTGTTGAGTTCAATCCCTCAGTTGAGTTCAATCTCTGGGAACTTCACTGAGCACTGAGCCACAGATCCGCGCACGCACACACGCACACACGCACACACACACACGGTCAATGACAAAGATTTTTCCGTATGGCCATAACATACTGTAGGGATAAGTGCTGTTATAGAGCAGTACCTATGAAGACCACCATTGCACGCGAGGGGGTGGGTGACCAGCACCATGCTCTCGGAGGAATGTTTGCACACTTGCATCAGGTACTAATTTGAGGCCGACTCAACCTAGGGGGGACCTAGAACCGATTCACAAAATCCCACAGGTGTTGATGGGTGTGGGAGGAAATCGAATTCGGGTCGTCGGGTTGGTAACGCAGCGCGCTCACCCCCACACACACACACAGACGCGTAGACACTCAATTACACGCGTAAGTGCTCACACGTAATAGTCCTTCACGAGCAAACTCTAAAGGAAACAGACAAAATCCCCCCCGTATAGCCTTAACAGACTGTACGGTAAAGTACTGTTAGCGAGCACATATGCAGGCCGGCACAGCACCTGAGAGGTTGGGTGGCCAGCGTCACGCCCGCTCTCCTTTGTCTCCTCAGTGGCAACGTTTACACACCGCGCCACGTACTCGGTTGAGTCGTAGGTGTGCGTCACAGAGACGTCATAGAAGCTCTGCTGCACGCGTCACATGACGCGCTGGCGTGGCAGCAGCGCCGACAGCAAACACTGATGGGTGGCGCAAAATAAAATAAAATAATAAAGCAAGACTCAAAACCCCGGCCACCACGTGAGCTCTCGGTGGCGACGGTGCGTTCGTGCGAGAGAAATTGTAAATCGTGCGGAAAGGTGTGGAGCACCTTGTACCATATCTCAGCCATCCTACAGATCTCAGCCATCCTACAGATGGCTGAGATATGGTACAATATGTGTGTGGGTTTGTGCGTGAGGGGAGCGGCGGCTCAGTAGTTAGCGCTCTCGGCTACGAACCTGGCCACCTGAGTTCGATTTCCTCTCTCCAGTGACGATTTTTAAAGCGGTTTTGGGGCCTCCCCTATGCCGACTCAGCTTGAAATGTGATGTGTAAAGATCGCAACCGGGTAGACAAATACAGCCGGGCACAGTACGATCCAAGTCGGTCTTCATAGGTGCTCGCTAACAGCGCTTGACCCTACAGTCTATTAGGGCTGGGGGATTTTTTGTTTCTTGGGAGCGGTGGTGCAGTGGTTAGTGCATTGCACTACTAACCTAGTCTACATTCAATTCCCGCTCCACCGAATAATTCTCCCTTGATCTGCTTGAACGTGTATCTGGTTTAGTTCCTAAAAACATGAGTTTTGGGGCGGAGGGAGGGGAGTGGAGATACAAAGATGGCCGAGCGTGCGCGGGTGTGCTGCTTGCACCGAGCCGCTCCTAACAGCGCCTGCTCCGACAGCCGCTATCCCTTATATTTGGGGAACGAGCTAATCGGCATGGCTTCTCCGTGCGAATGTGTGGGTGAGCTCCTTGTATGGCGCACGAGATGTTAGGCGCAGAGGCGCTCTCACCCAAGGACGAGCATTCGCGCTAAAGTCGACACAATGGCCAGCGCCGCGAGAAGAGTGCGTGTTTGTTTATGTAACCGACGCCACCCGTCTCGTCTCCCTTTCTTTTCACTCTCGGACGCGCGATCGTACGAGAGACACGAGACCGGTGCGACGGTTAACCAAAATACTAGAGATGACCAGCTGAACAACGCACGAGAGGATATTCAGATGGTACATACTGCGTTGTGTAATCCTTGTGTTCCACACGCACCGCTGGTTTCTTGTGATGCGCCTCTTCTGCCACCACAGACTTGCACCACCCACGCCAACGCGTATCTTTGCTTTTAGAGAAAAACCTTTATTCACTCGCTCGACCATCACCTGCACCAACTTCACGAACAACATCCACGCACCAACACACAGAGCCACATCAAACCTCCTTCGCAGCCCCGTGTTCAATCCACTGCAGGATAAATACCAAGCGAAGTACTCCATCCTTCGTCCCACGGCTATCTGACGAAATGTTTAACGGAGTAACATGCAGATAACAGGAATTCCTTGCACCCATTATGGCCACCACTGACAGCCACACACTTCGCGCCAAAACCCACACAAAGGAGAACTCCAATGATTCCCTCCCTCCTAAATAACGACATCTCGCTCGAACTGCTTAACTCTAGAATAACCCGTTTCGCCTCGATTATCGAACTCTCGACTTACCGAACCAGTATTACCAAGCTACAACCTCCGGAAAATGCACATCCACACGCAGTCACGTACCTTCACGAACAACATCCACGCACCAACACACGGAGCCACATTAAACCTCCTTCTCAACCCTGCAGACAACACAAAATGCCTTATTATCAGATAATCTCTACGTATATCTCTCTTGTGTATCATTATGTGTTCTGCCCTTAGGAGCAACCCGACAACATGTCTATACCTCTCTGGGTCTCGTACACTGTGGCGTGTCCGCAAGGATGGGTGTGGCTCACTGTACGTGCAGGCGTGTCCATGCCGATACGTCAGCACTTTAATACATGCGCGACCATGCATACGTGCAACTGAACACATCAGCAGCCACAGGCTACATTTACAGCTAAAAAAAAATGTTGTTGATTTGCCGTTCATATGTCTTTGTTGTTGTTGCTTGCATGCCGTTCTCTCCACAGCTCTGTGCAGCGCTTTGTGACCCCCCGGGGGTGAAAAGCGCTCTGGAAGTGCAATTATTATTATTATTATTGTCTTCATCCTTCCTCCACCAATGTCACAAAGAGACGCCCGTCATGCGCTCGTAGCGTAATAGCGATGGAAGAAGAAAGATTGACAAAACTGGAATAAGATGATGTACAGTCCCTATGTATTGATGAAGGACGTCACGGCTCGGTGTTTGAGACTTGATCTCAAGATCTGCTCTTTTCGGGAGACCCTATCCAGCGTTCCTCCACTGTATTGATGTAGGTTTTCACAGCTCGATGTATGAGCATCGCCTTTTAAACCAAGTCTCTTCGGTAAGCCGCATCGAGCGTTCGTCCTCTCTCCATACAGAGTGTATTGTTACAGTTCTATATCAGAACCTGAGGTTTAATGTCAGATGCAAAAGTTCGGTGACGTATTTGATTTCGTCACCGGAAATTTATAAGCGGATGGGTTCGATCCCAGCCCGAATACCTGTATTTTTGGAGATCGTGAGCTTTCTCTAGGTCGTGCGGATTTTTACGTCAGGATTTTATAGCTGCCACCATAAATTCCCACAGATGATGAGGATATCAGCCACTGTAACGAGCTATCGGTGTCACCAGGTCGCCTCTCGAAAAGAGCTCACAGAACAGTGGGCTTTGGTTTGGCGGTCAACTGCGTCATCAGATCTGTGCAGCGCTTTGTGAACCTGGGATGAAAAGCGCTCTAGCAGTGCAGATATTATTAAATATTATTACTTGGTAAATAACATTGTTTCTTTAGTTTATTTTGGCACGCCTTCTTTTGTGCTAAACATGTTCAGATAATTATTAGAATGTATTGTACAACATGACATTGTATAGGGGCGGGACGGTGGCCCAGTGGTTAGCGCTGTCGCCTCACAGCAAGAAGGTCCCGGGTTCGAATCTCTCGGCTCGGGTGCCTTTCTGTGTGGAGTTTGCATGCTCTCCCCGTGTCCGCGTGGGTTTTCGCCGGGCACTCCGGTTTCCTCCCACAGTCCAAAAGCATGCTGCTGCATAGGTTATTTGGCTCGCAGGCCAAATTGCCCCGCAGTGCCCGGCGATGGACTGGCGTCCCATCGTCGGTATATCCTTGCCTTGCGCCCTGTGTCTGCCGGGATAGGCTCCGTGCTCACCGTGACCCTGTATAAGACTAAGCGGTTTCAGACAATGAGATGAGACATTGTATGGACGTACCGTGCACTCTAGTAGCAGTAAAGTGCCTTATGCCGTCACAGCCGACTCCAGGCTGGCCTCTAGCCGCATTATGGAAACTATGGAGTGAAATGAATTTCCATTTATAATAATAATTGCACTTCTAGAGCGTTTTTCACCCGGGGCCACAAAGCGCTGCACAGAGCTGTGAAGAGGACGGTATGTCAGAAACAGTGACATATGAACGGCAAATGAACAATCATAACATGCGGCGTGTACTAGCCCAACACTGGTGGTTTTGCCATTTCGTAAATCCCTAAACAGCGTCCAAAAGCGTTCTTCCCTCGCCTTGTTTTACTTAACATCATCTCATCTCATTGTCTGAAACCGCTTAGTCCTATACAGGGTCACGGTGTAGCCGGAGCCTATCCCGGCAGACACAGGGCGCAAGGCAAGGATATACCGACGATGGGACGCCAGTCCATCGCCGGGCACTGCGGGGCAATTTAGCCTGCGAGCCAATCAACCCATGTAGCAGCATGCTTTTTGGACTGTGGGAGGAAACCGGAGTGCCCGGCGAAAACCCACGCGGACACGGGGAGAGCATGCAAACTCCACACAGAAAGGCACCCGAGCCGAGAGATTCGAACCCGGGACTTTCTTGCTGTGAGGCGACAGCGCTAACCACTGGGCCACCGCGCCGCCCACTTAACATCATGAGATAGATATAGAGATATGTATTATTACAGCAGAAAATACGCAGTGAGCTTGCAGGCTCAGGGTGCGGGATTCCTGCGATACAACGAACGATTGAACCGACCAACGCAAACACAGCAAAACAATTATCGGCAAGGTGTCACGAGACGAAGTGTCAATTCCATACCATCATCAATCTCATGGGGGTGTGGACTTTCAATTGCTTGGTGACTCGGTCCGCGAGTGGAGTCTGACCAATGATTGGTGCAGGTTTGAGCCACAGGGACAACGCACGGACGCCTGGCTCAACGCAGACTCTCTGTGTTTAAGATCAATTCCCGTGACAGTCTCCAATCGCTGTGTATTCTCGTGCCAGTCGTGATCATTTGTGCCGGAGCCGACTCGGTGCGCGAGATCCTGCTGGAGGCGCACAGGAAGGGCATGACCAGGGGCGACCACGTCTTCTTCAACATCGAGCTCTTCAACAGCACCCAGTACGGTGAGTGTGAGCAGCACACGCGGTACACAGTACGGTGTGTGTGAGCAGCACACGCGGTACACAGTACGGTGTGTGTGAGCAGCACACGCGGTACACAGTACGGTGTGTGTGAGCAGCACACGCGGTACACAGTACGGTGAGTGTGAGCAGCACACGCGGTACACAGTACGGTGAGTGTGAGCAGCACACGCGGTACACAGTACGGTGAGTGTGAGCAGCACACGCGGTACACAGTATGGTTGAATTATCGTCGCCCTCAGGCACAGCCAACCTATCCCCGGAGATCTCAAAGGAACTCTTGACACTCATCAACAACATTGCCTTCAAACACAATATATTGTCTTTGACGTTTCGGGTTAAGGTCCTTCTTCAGATCAACGCTCCTTCTTCTGACTTGTTGTAGCCATTGTGTTTTAAAGCATAAATTACCAAGACTCTTTCTTTATATTTCCACGTTAAAACAAAACATGTGTCCATTAGACTGTTGTTGGTTTTCCAGACCAATGTCATTCTTTGACATGCTGCCTAGGAGAATTGTCCCGACAAATTAACTCTACATGCCCTGAGGTGTTGTAACGTCCTCACCCCTCCCTGCTGGACAACTGTTGAATATAGCTATATAGTTGGTTGCTTTCAACTTAAATAACTTAAATAAAAACTGAACGACTGACTGGCATCCGGCAGATGTCATTTGAAAAAGCAAACAAACTTTGGAACTGTGAATTGTTCCATCCCGGTCACCAACACGGTTAATATCTCTCTCATCTCATTATCTGAAACCGCTTAATCCTATATAGGGTCACGGTGAGCCGGAGCCTATCCCGGAAACATAGGGCGTAAGGCAGGAATACACCCGACGACGGGACGCCAGTCCATCGCCGGGCATACGGTTAATATCAGTCCCTGCTTAACCTTGTACAGGGTTACATTGAGCCAGAGCCTATCCTGGCAGGCACAGTTCGCAAGGCAGAGCAATAACCACGATGGGACGCCAAGTTATCGCAGGGCACCGGGGGGCAACCTAGTCAGGAGGCCGATTAACCTAGGCAGCAGCAAGGTGTATTCATCTGTGGGAGGGAACCGGAGTATCCGGAGATAATCGAAGCTGACACGTGCGAGACAACTCAAACTGCGCACGGAAAGGCGACGTCGGAGAGCTGGGAATCGAACCCAGGCGTTGGCCGTGAAGATGGTGGCGTTGCTCGCGGGCGCGCTCGGTCTCACGGTCCAACCCACGGCGGGTGCGGGCGCAGGTGACGGGCGGTGGCGGCGCGGGGACCGGCTGGACGCGGAGGCGCGCGCCGCGTTCCGCGCGCTGCGCACCGTCACCCTGCTGCGCACCCAGCGGGACGAGTTCGACTCCTTCTCCGTGGAGGTGAAGCGCCGCTCCCGCGAGGTCTTCAACTTCAGCTACGACGACGACAACGTGAGCGCGACGGCGGCGGCTGTGGTGGGCGGTGTGGGTAGGGAACGGTAGGAAGCCTGGGAGATGGTGGTGGTGGGGTGGTTGTGGTGGTGGGGGGGATTACGTTTGCTTGGGGGGCGGGGGGTGGTAATGGGGCATGAACGGTTGTGCGACGGTGATTGTGGTTGTTTGAGTTACTCGCTGGTTTCGGTGGTAGTTGTGCGGGTGAGTGAGTTTATAATAGCGGCGCTGGTGGTTGCTGCTCACGTATGTGGATGGCAATGGTTGTGGTGGTGGTTGAATGATTGAGTTAATAGCGGTGAGTGGTTGTGGATGTGGACGCTGCTGGGCAGTGCCAGGCCAGGTGCACCTTGATGCTGCGGGGCAGTTGGAGGAATTCGCCCTGCAGCAGCAACAGAGGGCAGAGGAGCGACGCTCACAACAGCGAGCGCAGCGTCGGGCGGATACAACTCAGAGAGTTGGCAGAGCAGGGAGCACAGGTCGTGCCTTGGCCAGTCATCTCAGTCAGCCCGTTGCACTGCGTCTGTCCCGCGACCTCCTGTTAGCGAGGCTTCGACGCGAAGTGCACCTGGCCTGGCACAGGCGTCGTGGGGACATTACCGCCATGTAGTGTGCGAACGACGGTTGTTGTCGCGTGAGTTGACGGCGGCGGTGCTGCGAGTGAGTTGACGGCGGTGGTGCTGTGCGTGAGTTGACGGCGGTGGTGCTGCGAGTGAGTTGACGGCGGTGGTGCTGTGCGTGAGTTGACGGCGGCGGTGCTGCGCGTGAGTTGACGGCGGCGGTGCTGCGAGTGAGTTGACGGCGGTGGTGCCCGCGTCGCGAGCAGGTGAACATGTTCGTGGAGGGGTTCCACGACGGCGTGATCCTCTTCTCGCTCGCTCTGCACGACGTCTTGGAGGCCGGCGGCTCCGCCAGCTCAGGCCCCGACATCGTCGCCAAGATGTGGAATCGCACCTTCCAAGGTGAGGCTCTCGCCGACGGTCAGCATGGACGGACCGTGGCCAGCGACGGTCACAAAGATCGACCGCGCGCGACGATGACACGGCGCGTCTCGTGTCTGCCGGGATAGACTCCGACCCCCCCTGCGGCCCTCTGCAGGATGAATCGGGTACCGATGAAGAATGAATGAATATTTTTGTTCCCATCAGGCATTGCGGGGCCAGTGACCATAGACGCGAACGGAGACCGCGTGGGAGACTTCTCGGTGTTGGCGATGGCCGAGGGAGAAGATGGGGGGCAAATGGTGAGCGTCCCCCCTCCGCCCCCCCCCACCCCGCCACCTCCTCTCATCGTGTAACTACGTAGCTACTCACCTCAACTGCTTGCACCAGGATGTCCATCACTAATACCCGTTTGATCCTGTAGAAGGTCGAGGAGGGCTGGAGCCTATACCGGCAGAGAGAGGGCGCAAGGCGGGGCTATACCCAGGATGTGGCGCCATTACATTGCAGGGAAATGGGGGGCAATTTTCTCGGCAGGCCAATTATCCTAGGCAGCGGTGTGTCTTTGAACGGTGGGAGGAAATCTAAGTACCCAGTGAAAATCTACGTAGACATGGGGAGAACACGCAAAGTCTACACAGAAAGGCACCTGAGCTGGGGAACCGAACCGGAGATTCTTGCTGTGAAGTGACAGCGCAACTCAATGCACCACTGCACCGCCAATAACTTCAGTAGAGAGAATAATATTGTAACGTGGTCATGATGATTCTTATGCTCAGGATGCATCTGCTGAATCAGTGTGTATGAGATCCAGTTCAGTTATCTACCATTTATGTAAGTCATCTGCTGATTTTAAATTCAGACGAATGAAATGAACGAGAATCGGGAAGCAATACAAATGAGAAAGCCGAAACAAGACCAAATTAATTCTGGGATCGAACCACGGCCTCCAAATTCATGAGAATTCTTTTGAATTACCAGCGGAGGGGAAGGGTAACCCGTTGCATGTTGAGCAACTGCCACCGTTATTTTTCATATTTCGCTGCTCCAGCGGTTGCTTAGGTGCTGCCTTTAAAATCCAATTTAAAATATATTGATGCATTTTTTCACGGCTCATGAGAATTGTTCCTACGAGTAATTATCATGAGCCGTGTCGAGCGCTCCTCCTCGCTCAAACGAGTAGTTCTTAAGAGCGATTCCCAGATGAAAATGTCGAATTTCAAATTACACTATTTTGTTCACGATTATTGTGATAATTATAACCAATATTATCGTGGCTTCAGGTTTGTGTTGGGCAGCATAGTACATACGTAGCCTAGGGTACAAAACACACGTGCGCTTTAACAGATTAATCTTGTTGGGTGCGTTTCGTCCAAATACTAGCATAGTACCCGCCCTACGGACACGCTTGTTCCAAACGTGTAATACGTCATTCTGACGTCAGGATAGAGGCAGAAGACTGTTTAAGAGGGTTGGTGAGACTCTTGCAAAAGTGGAAACTTAAATCTGAAAGTGTTAAAGTTTTCGAAGAGTCATCAATACGTGGAAAGTAAAGCGGAAATTAGACAAGAGCCTCGGTTTTATGCTTTTTAAAATTATCATTTATTTTGTGCTTTTGAAGGATGTGAACCACTCAGCAGTGTGGACATACATAAAAACATTATAAATGAATTTGCACTATCACATATGATTATAAATGGATTTTCCCTTGCTCACAGTAAATAAAACATAATTTCATATTGCAATTTACAAGACGCACGGTACTCGTTCGGTGTCGCAGAGAGAACGACTCAGAGGCGTGAGGAAACCACAGATAGGCATGGGGGAAGGTGGCCACGTGGTTAGCCGATGCCAACAGTAGCGTGTGCATGACCATTGCAGGTGGTGGCCAATTACTACGGGCTAACGGACAGCTTCGAGGAGGTGCCTGGGGCACGCGTATCCTGGCCACAAGAGGCTGTGGCGGCGGTGACCCCCCATGGCACGGAGCTGGCCCCCCGCGAATGCGTGTGCCACGCTTGTGAGTACCCCTCCCCTCCGTGCAAGTGATCAGCCCCCCCCCATGTCTCATCCGTCTGGTCAACATCATCGTCATTATCATCATCTTTGTTTCCTCCCGCGGTCCAAAGAGATGCTGTGGCTGCTGCTGCCCGGGTTAATTGGCCTGCTGGCTAAATTGCTCCCTGATACCCGATCAATGACTGGCATCTCAGTTTAGATATAGCCCTGCCCAGAACCCTGTGTATGCCGAGGTGGGCTCTTGCTCACCGCGACATTACATGGTGATTAATAACAAACAGCCGTAAATCTGTGCAGAAAGGACCCGTGCAGAGCGAGGGTCAGGTCTCAACCTACTCGTCACCCTGTACATTAGCCCAGCAAGGTTTAACCATTACAATTAGGGTGACCGACCGTTAACCGCACCACCACACTCCGCTGCACATCGACTAGCGCTCGCCACTGCGGCAAATGCTAGACATTGAAATTCAACAGGGATTTTGTCGGCGATGAAAATGTGCGGCGGTGTTGTTTTGGTTTAACATACTCTATATGCAAACTCGATTCCATCTCTCCGCTTGATCGGCTGCTCGTTTCTCATTACAAGGCAGAAGCGCGCTGCTTGTCTCGCTCAGATCCCTGTGGGGATTATTGACGGATGAGTGGACGGACGCATGGATGGATGGAGAATGCTTCGTAGCTTGTGGCTACGGAGGTACTGGCAACTGTCGAGGTTGACCTGGGTTGCCCGGAGGTTTTTACAATTGGAACATTGAAGAGGAAGTTTATGGCCGGATTCCCCTTCTGACAAGAACCTCCTTTCGTCGGAGGAATATAGAATTCTTACTTTTGGTTCAAAGCTGTCAGCGAAGTTGAACGTCGCTTTTTTTTTTCGAGTCGGGTTTATATAAGATTACAACAGGTTTTACCGTATCTGGTACGGTAAAACCTGTTGTAATCTTATATATGTATACTGGCAAAAAAGTACCCAGAGTCGGGTTTATCTGAAACGATGCTTGTGAGTAGCAGCAGACTTACCCTCACAGTCCCTTGGCTTTACGCACTGCACACGGTGTGGACTACTTGGTCCCTAATGATGTGAAACCGATCTATACTTACAGCATGAGATGTAAAGTGAAGTCCTCTCTTTACCTTATACGCTGTCATTTTTGGGGGAACAAATTCTAATCTGCTGCTTTTCAAATTTTGCTTTAGTCGCTATACTGCAATGCTGCATTTCAGCTTAAATGTCCATTTTGGAACGTAATTGGAATTTGCACAAAACTGTTATCCATATAGACAAGACAATTTGAGACGAAATGACTGTCTACTTGGATAAATAATTGACCAGGCACTGATTTGATTTAATTGTGATTTGTAAAATTACATTAACATCATTCTGGACTGCTCCAAATGCTGAACGAATTTGAATCAACACTATATGTTGGCCTTTCATGTCATTTACAAAAACATTTTGTTTATTTGTTGTTTATTCGACATGGATTGGTTTACGCGATGTAAGTTGCCCTGGATAAGGGCGTCTGCTAAATAGTAATTAGTAATAATTACATACATCAGTGACGTGACATTTTAACCTAGTTTCAAATAAATGCACACACAAAGACAGACAAGAGACATCCTGGACGACAATACTGACTGAAACGATTGTCCACCCAGATCAATAAACCACTCACTCACGCCTGTCGCCGTCCCCTCGTTATTATTATTATTATTATCGTTATATTCGCCGCTCTATCTCTACTTTGATGGTGACATTTTGACGGGAGACCCATCGAGCGGCCCGTTGATGAAATGTCAACGAGCGTCCGCATCGACTCAGCTCGTCCGCAGCTCTGTTCTGACCGCTTCAAATGCCACGAATTACCGCCCCCCTCCCTCCCCCGTGGGACGGCGCGGCTTGTTTTCAAAATAAAATAAAAATTACCGCCCTCATCTCTCGACCGTATTTTCCTGAATCATTCTTGCGACGAACCCCTTGAGACGATGAATCTCTATTGTGGGACACGCTTGACGGGGACGATGGACCTTGCACCTCTTGACACACGTGCTCCTAACTTTGCTATGCGTACGCGTTCAACCCTGACTTGTCCGGCCGATTCAACTATCCCTGCCATAGTAATGTGGAATTTATACCACCAACTCAGCAGGGCTGTCAAACAGGAGCTAAGCACTACCCCTTGGTGTTCTGAATGCGAAATGATGTAGCGTTTTCACTTTTCAGTAGTAATAATTGCAATTTATAATGCATTAATGCAATGCCGAAGGTATTGAAAAAAGAATGATTAAGAGAGACGAGGAAAATGCAGAAAAGCGAGGAGGGGAAAACCAGCCACATGTTTCGCCCGCGCCAACTTTTTCCTCACACTGCCCTATACATTGCGATATTATTGACCAATTAATCAATGAGTGATGATTGCTTCGAAAAGCTGCTCTCTCGGGACAGCCGCGTCGTTCGCTTCCTCTCTCCACCTCGCGACGTTTCGTCCTCGCACGTTAAGAGGCATCCTCAGGCGCAGTGCCTCGAACGTGCGAGGCGAAACGTCGCGAGGAGAGGAGAGGAGGAAGCGATCGACGCGGCTGTCCCGAGAGAGCAGCTTATCGAAGCAATCATCATGCATCGAGCCGTGAGAACCTACATCATAATCAATGAGTGTTTTTGTTGTTGCTATTTTCACATATACAGTATTTATCTGATTAACCACGAAACTTTTACGATGCATCTTGACCACTAAGGGCCAGGGAAGGGGGGGTTGATGGTGAGGGTTTGCCAGGAAGGGGGTGGGGGTTCCCACTTAACTCCCAGCACCAGCAGGGTTCGTGCTGGATCGTGTACGGCTCCGCGTCACCCCGCACGCTGACCACTGACCCTGCCACTCGCGCCGCCCCCCCCCCCCC
>JAZEWT010000015.1:10570696-10586918 GCA_036362905.1 Mordacia mordax | reverse complement strand
GAGGAGGAGTTGACTTTGGGGAGGCTCAGGACCGGTTCAGAAACTCTTCGCTAGTGTTGGCCGTGAGCGGGAATCGAACCTCCACAACCACCCGTCGGTTTATGTTAATGCAGAAATAAAACGATGAGCGCGCGTAACTAGTTTTTGAAAAAAGTTATCCAGTGGGGAGGGTTAAGCAAATTACAACGTCTCAGGGCATAGGGAGCAATTTAGTCAGGACAATGAACCGAGGCGGCACGCCTTTGCGCTGTGGGAGGAAAGCGGAGTATCCAGCGAATACCCAAGCGAACACGGATAAAACACGCACATTTCACACAGATAAGGGACACCCGAGCCGCGAATCGAACCCGGTCTCTCGCTCTAAGGCGGCTGCGCTACTCACCGATACGCCACCGATAGTACCTCTACCAGCAGAGACAAAGATCCCTCGCGCAGCCTTAACAGACTCTAGGGTCAAGTGCTGTTAGCGAGCACCTATGAATACCGACACGGTACACGAGGGGGTAGGTGGCCAACACCACGCCCGCCCGCCTTTGTCTCCCGAGTTTCCAAGTCGACTACAATCCCCCCCCGCCACGTCCCCCACGACCTCGCGGTATCTCGACAGAAGACGCGAGTGAGCGCTCAGCGCAAAATGCCGCAAAAGCAAACAGAATAACAACGCGGAGAGCGTTCGCGGCCGAGGCAGGAAACACGAAATGAGTGGCGCGCGGGTTGTTTCTGCGCGGAAGTGCCGCCACTCCGAGGGCTTGCCGCTGTTGATAAAACACACAATCTCTCGGCGTGGCTCGGCTGCCCACGCGGCTCCTGGCGGAGACCGGAGAACTCGAGGGTCAGAGGATTTGAGACTCGGCGTCGAGGGCGAAAGCCGAGCGTTCCTCCCGCTCTATCCCTCGAGGCCAGGCCTGTTTGTGTTCCTCGGCATCGCGTTAGGCTCGCGGTGATGTTCCAATAGTTTCCCTGCGCAAGAGATGAGTGGCAGCTCTCAGCCTGGCGTGGGCATTCCTCATTCCAATAGTGGGGACCAGTCTGTCCGTAGGATGATCAGTGGTGTTTTTCCAGAAAAGGGGTGTCTTTTCAATCGATCGTTAAAAACGAGGGGCTGATATTTATTTATGTGGAATGACATTTATTTCTGAAGAGCTGCTCTTTCCGGATAGCCGTGTCGAGCGTGCCTCTCTTCTCTCTCCCCCAACGTTGGAGGTATCCTCAGGCGCCTGATGATGCCTTCCATGCGGGACGCGTACCGTCATTGGGAGGGACCTTCGCCTGTCGTACGTCAGGCACTGATCACAGTCGTACGGAGACTGTGTGGACGATCGTTGTTTTAGCCGCGTCCAGTACTTGTAAAGAGAGAAGCGCGCAAGTCATTGCGTCGCATTGTCTCATACCCGGAGCCCTGACAGTCCATACAGTATCGATAAGAACAGCGGTTTCCAATCTGATGACTGCCGACTTCAGGTGATCCATGAGGGTTTTGCAGGTGGTCCGTGGTGGGTGATTTGTAAATAAACAAATAAACATACATTTTATGATGATGATTATCATTATCAAAACAATATAAAGTCATAAGCTATTAGAAAAGTCTGCGTTATAGTACCTATTGATCTACGAGTTTGACTCCCGGCAGTCAGAGGTGACACGAGCACCCAACTGAGCGAGCTTTGGTGACAAGAAGATGGACAGGACATGGGGAATATGGCTGTGAGGCTGGTTACATGTGGGGGGGGGGGGGCCTCATCTCTGTAGGGGGGAGAAGGACGGTTCGATCGTACGGTGAATGACCAGGCAACAGGACACCGATTGAACACTCAAAACCAATTCAATAACCCAATTGAATACGAGTATCATTGCGCGCTTGTCGATCAATGAGCATGCGCTTCCAAGCCCTTCGTACTGTGCAATACTCGCTAGCGAACATCCCTAGCTTCACGACGACCTAACTAACCAGACGTTATACTGTTACTCATCCGAGCCGTCAAACAGAAAACCAGCGCGCTGGCGTGTGTACGTACGTGGCTGGGTATGTCAGTTACACCAGTCCGTAGCGTGTTGTGGTATCAGGCAGCCTTTGTGGACAGTGAAAAGGTTGGCAATCTTTGGATAAGAGGATGCACAGTATTAATGTTATGAGCGCTGCTTGTCGCTGCCTCGCACAGGGCTCTACATGAGCTCCCCTTGCTCCCCTTAATCACAGTTGGCAGCTTTGTAGGTGGGTGCAGTGCAGCTATCCGATGAGCTGCAATGTTAATGGGAACCCATGTGCTTATAGTCAGGTATCGCTTTCGCAGTGTATATGTCATGCTTGACTCACAGAGATGTACCCTAATTGGGACCTATATAATGCTGAGCTTCCTCGGCAGTTTGGAGCTGTGCAGAACTTCTATGACGTTCCCTAATGAGGAGCCATACAAAATAATATTACCGAGATGTCGTCGTTGGCAGTTTGTGGATCGGTCATGGCTCACCGATCATCCCCGATTAAGTGGAAACGCGTACGTATCTCCCGTGCTGCAGGCTGCGCAATTTCTTTACATAATTCATAATTAAGCCGCCTCCTTTAATCCTCAAGTAAAGTCGAGTTGACTGTCTCAGCCTGGTCACCGATTTCTGCAACAAACAGACCCAAGGATATTGCACGTGATTCAAACACATGGGCCGTGAAAGTGCAGCGGTACTTGAAGGGACCTTTGCGGTAGTTCCGCGACACCTCGTACCAAACGGGTACTCAGTCCAAACGGGTACTTCGCCTGCGTCTCTCCTTTCATACAGAGTGAGTACGAGTGCTTAGACGCGGTGAGTAGCGCTGCTGCCTTACAGCAAGAAAGGCTCTGAGTTCGATTCGTGTGGAGTGTGCGAGTTACTCTCCGTGCCCACGCGCGATTTCGTTGGGTTCTCCGGTTTCCGCCCACAGTCTAGGTTAATTATCCTGGGTGTCATGAGATGCTGTAACTTGCGTTACCCTCTCTGCTGGACAACAATTAAAAAGAGCTACATAGCTCAATCGTTCCTCCCGGCTTAAATAAAAACCGACTTGCTGACTACCTGTCCGGCTCAGGTGAGCGCAGCCATTTGGCGGCGATCGCGTTGAGGCTGTGGATCGATTCCTCTCTGGAATCTGTTGCAATATCGGAGATCTGGCGATGGTCCGACACTCACCACGTCAACACAGAGGGTTCGTCTCTCCTCCCTCCCATCATGCCGAGGTGGAGGAGTGATGGAACATCCTTCCTCTCATGGCACGACGACGAGACCGATGTTTATTTTCTTCCACTCAAAGTAAAAACACAACTCACCTCCGATGGAAATTTGCCACCTCACTAACAATGATTTTTTTTTCGAAGAGGGGGGAAGGTGAAAGAAAAAAATACATCCTTCGCGCGAGATAAAAATAGGAAATTCCAGTGCAGTGCCAACGAATCGGCGAGATATCAGAAATGTTGGCTGCCCACATTGTTGCTTTATTCGAGATGCCAGGCGGCTAGATTTTAAATGAATAATGAATTCTTATGGCAGCCCGGCCCGAACCAGTTACATAACAGTGGCTGATTCGAAATGCTTTGCAAAGCTGTTCTCTCGACATAGCCGTATCGAGCGCTCCCCCCTTTTTCCTCGGCGACGTTTCGTCTCCCACGTTTGGGGGCAAAACGCCGAGTGGATGCTCGACGCGGCAATCGCGAAAGAACGGCTCTGGGGAGCAATTCTCGTGCATCGAACCGTGACAGAGCTACATCAGTAGGGAAGGTGGATGTCATTGTGGCGCCTCCAAAGTGGACAATTCGAGCTCCTCACCTCACTCGCCACATGCACGATGCAGTCTGTTGCCCAAAAACTGTCGCCGGTTGCAATAAACCTTGGTAGAATAAGATGTGTCACTGGATTTATAGGGTCAGTAGATATAAAGAGCTCGACCTGAGCAATGAAGCATTGATATTTGCGTTGTCCTGAGCTGATTGCCTTTTGGCAACACATGGATAACACTGAGACTGGGCTCTAAAGACAGCTGTCTCTGGTATGGACAAAAGCGTTTCAAAGACAATGCATACATTATCAAAACTTTTGGTTTGCATATTTTGCCACAAGCATGTCTGGCTTTTTGCAAACTGGACACTTTGTGAAAGGTGTCTCTTTGATGGTTTAAGATCTTTACACCTGTATAAGTTCCAGAAATGGTTAAAACTCTTCTCTTTTTTGCAGATATATTTGTGATTGAGAATCGATCCCGAGGATTAGACGCTAGTCCATCACAGGGAACCTGGAACAATTTAGTCAGCAGGCCGATTAACCTAGGAAGCAGCATGTTTTCGGACTGTGGAAGGCAACCAAAGTGCCGCGTTAAAGCAAAATATGCATATTCCCTGCAGTGATCTGCATGCGAAACGTAGAATTCATCTGAGAGGCGCTTAGGAGCTGCTCTATTGAGATAGCGCTATGTTGAGGATTCCTCTGATTCGCGACCATTCGTGTGCCACGTTGGAGGCATCGTCGGGCTCAGCCTCGACACGGCTGCCCAGAAAGAGCAGCTCTTGGGAGCGATTCTCGTAAATCGAGCCGTGAAAAATGACATCGGTGCCCGACTCGTTAATATTTACGAGACGCGGCGCCTTGCCGCTCACATGTTATGTTCTCGGCACGTGTTCGCATATCTTTATTGGTATCAATAAGGACGTGGTGATCGCTGGCTCAGCGGTTAGCGCGCTGGGCTACAAACCTGGCAACCTGAGTTCGATTTCCTGTCACGGCCGACACCAGTGACGATTTTTTGACCCAATCCTGTGCCTCCACTAACTGGGTCGACTCAACCTGAAGTGAGTACCTACAGTGTGAAGATTGCCACTAGGAAGACGACGATGGTCGGGGTGTGATGCTGATCATCCACCTCCTCATGTGCTGTGTCCATATTCATCGTTGCTCTCTAACGTCTTTGTTTTTTTTTTAATTGGTATCGCGCACTGACGCATCACTGGCACCCGTCGCGTCCAAGTGGGAACTTGCGGTCACTTTGCACAACACCAGCGGCACGGTTCCAGGCCTCCCCTAGGCCTCCCCTAGGCCGACTCAGCCTTCGGTGAGTGCCTGCAGTGTCGCAGCGCGTACGCATCTGTGAAGAGACTGCCGCGTGTGCGCTACGCTAGGCTCTGTCCCCCTCCACCTGTGTTCCGTGCCGCCTTCGGTGCGGTGACGCGGGTGTGACGCGACGCGCAGAGAAGCAGGACATCAACCACCATCCATCGGCACGCTACCCAGCGGCACACCACATCAAGCGGCATCCCTCCGGCTTCTTTCGTCCGATATGCGACTGAGGAAGCTTCCACATTCGCTGGCATGGCTTCTCACCGCTGAGCTCGACTTCCCTCCTTCAGCGCCAGAGTCGAGCACGACGGACGGCCGGATTGAATGTGCGCTCGGCGACTCCAGCCGCAGGAAGCTCCACGTGTGCGCCACGTAGTTGATTAGAAATAACAAAATAACAACGGCAAGGATGGAACAGCGGGATTGCGCTAAATATTTGGTTGAAACGCCCAAGATGTTCCGTATCGAGTGTTCTTATTATTCATAAGCACAGATTTAATCTGCACGACACCAAAGCACCTCATCTCATCTCATTATCTGAAACCGCTTAGTCCTATACAGGGTCACGGTGAGCCGGAGCCTATCCCGGCAGACACAGGGCGCAAGGCAAGGATATACCGACAATAGGACGCCAGTCCATCGCCGGGCGCTGCGGGGCAATTTAGCCTGCGAGCCAATTAACCTATGCAGCAGCATGCTTTTGGACTGTGGGAGGAAACCGGAGTGCCCGGCGAAAACCCACGCGGACACGGGGAGAGCATGCAGATTCCACACAGAAAGGCACCCGAGCCGAGAGATTCGAACCCGGGACCTTCTTGCTGTGAGGCGACAGCGCTAACCACTGGGCCACCGCGCCGCCCCGACACAAAAGCTTTTGTCTTATTTCAGCTTTACGTTCAACTTATTGATTTATCATCTGAAACTTTAACACTATCACAGCTTTCCATCTCCACGTTTGCGCTGGTGCCGTTAACCCTTTAAAGCGCCCTCGATGGCGAGAGCAGAAACACTCCATACGGCTATCCGGAAAGCGCAGCAATGGAGAGCAATTCTCGGGACACCTCGAGCCGAACCCACATCACGGGCGGGTGCTGCGTTCAGACAAGAGGAAGCCGTGAAGTAATGTTTACCCGCAACGCTCTTTCAGCGGAGGCGCTGCTAACGCATTAAGGCGGAACAGGGGAACGGTGCGGCGAATCTCTTCCTCCCCGAGGAGGAGCGGCCGCCAACGAGGGTTGCCACCAGTGCCCGGTTTTCCCAGACTCGTCCTCCCTTTCGATGAGGCGGCCGTGCTGGGAAAAGCTGCGCGTTCATCGCCGTGCCGCGTCGAGGGTTCCTGAGCTTCGCCTCGCACGTCGGAGGAGGCTTCTGAAGAAGGGAGGAGGGACGCTCGATACGGCTGTCCGTAGAGACCAGCTATGGAGAGCAGTTCCTCCCGCATGAAAAGCTACACGCGCCAGAGGCTTTTCTTATCATCCCTACCTACCCCCGCGATACGTGCCGTGTTTTGTGTCTGAGGTGGCGACTCCACCACCAGCACAAACCGCACGTTCTCGTTATTCGCAGGCGCCGCGTCACGTAACCTCATTGTAATCAGCAGCAGCAGCAGCAGCAGCGATTATGGTCAATCCACTGCTGGATGAAAGCCTCCAAACACATCGTCGTCTCTGGCATTGTGTCGAAACGTGAATCCACGCCGCAGCACTGCCGGCGCACGAGCTGCTGTCGTCGCTCCATCTCCGCGGAGGAGGTTCCCTGGAACTCGGTCGACAGTCGCCCCCGTGTTGCGTCTTCACTCTCGAGTGCAAGCGCAGTTGCGCGAGCCACACAGTGGTCCAGATGTCTTGTGACCCGCATTGAATTCTCTACTGCTAGCTTTGATTCGGACCAATGGGTGTGTAATGCAGGCGATGTAAAACTGACATGCGAATTTTGTGTATACAAATGTAACGAGTAAGAGTTATTTTAAACAGAAATGAATTAGCAAAGGATAAAAAAGCTAGGGGTAAATTAAATATGGGTAACAAGACATATTGACCACATTCTTAGTAAAAGCCATAATTAGTTCACTGTTGGATGAAGGCCTCCCACGTCATCACCATCAGTCACGGTCTTATCTTTTTATCATGAGCACCCGCTTCACTCTGTACGGGGTCGTGGTGAGCCGAAGTCTATCCAGGCAGACACAGAGCACGAGGTAGGGCTATCAGGATGGAACGCCAGTCTATCACAGGGCATCGGGAACAATTTTGTCTGGCCAATTAGCCATGGCCCTAGCATGTCCTAGGACTGTCTAGGTTAATAGGACGTTCTCTTGATAGCGTAATTCATCTCCGCGAGGATCCTCCTTTGGTGTGCGTTACCTCCTTAGGCCGCTGTGCCTTAAGAAGGCTCGGTTGTCGTCCATCACCGCCTCGAGCCACGCGTTCAGCCCAGGACCACGTGGTTACAATACGGTCTCCGAGTTGTGTTCGTTCCACGAGCCACGTGATATGACTGCAAATCGCATCGTGGTCAGTCGCTTGGGTGACAGTAACTCGACCGTCTTACCGATGCTGTACCGTCGAATCGCAACCCCCGTTCCCACCTGCACTGAAAATGTCGGCCACTTTCTTCCAGGGCACGCCCGCACCGGAACGTACCGGCTGACTTTCACCTCCGGTAGGCAGTCACAAGGCCGAGCCAAGTGGCCGCGTGTCACAGATGTTCACGGGGTTTCCCCATTGATGTTGGCCACGGGCGGACCACGCACGCCAAGGTGCTCGTTCATAAAAGAGAGATTTGTGGGTTTGTAGCTCTGAGAACCCAAGGGATCGCGCTTATTGCTGGCGGATGAGAGGGGAAGCGAGGGCGCGGTGAAGCGCTGACACGTGTGGACTCCCCGCGGGTTCATTCTGCAATAAAACCCCAACAAAGTGCTTCCACATGCGAGTGACACGGCGACACGGGGGGAGAGAGAGGGCAGCCAGCTAGCGACCCTCAGCCGCCTCGCTCGCACATGCGGAGAGCCACGTACGTACGCGCGCACGCTGTCAGGGACACACCGACACACACACACAAGCACTTGGACACACAAGGGAGAAACGCGGAGACACACGGTCACACGTGCATATGCACGAGAGCACATACACAGAGACGCACACACACATACGCCACAAACACACTGACAGTCACACACTGACGAGCTCAATAATAAGCACATAGGTCACAGTGTAGTCTTCACGGACTGTAGGGTCAGGCGCTGTTAGCGACCAACTACCAAGGCTAACATGACACGTGAAGGGGTTGGTGGTCCATACCACGCTTGGCCGCCTTTGTCTTCCTCGTGGTGATGTACTGGCCTAGCTAAGTAGTGCGTCACAGAGCCACCCAATGAGTTAAACCTCTCCTAACGTTATATAACAACGCAGAGTCACGATGAATCTGACTTACTTTGCACCACATTCTTAACAAAGGTTTTTGGTCAAACTGCGCACGCGATACAATGCAGAACATTACGCTCTCACCGTGCATCGCTCAACAGCATTGTAAATGTCTACTCACTGCATCATCTCATCTCATTGTCTGAAACCGCTTAGTCCTATACAAGGTCACGGTGAAGCCGGAACCTATCCCGGCAGACACAGGGCGCAAGGCAAGGATATACCGACGATGGGACGCCAGGCCATCGCCGGACACTGCGGGGCAATTTAGCCTGCGAGCCAATCAACCTATGTAGCAGCATGCTTTTTGGACTGTGGGAGGAAACCGGAGTGCCCGGCGAAAACCCACGCGGACACGGGGAGAGCATGCAAACTCCACACAGAAAGGCACCCGAGCCGAGAGATTCGAACCCGGGACTTTCTTGCTGTGAGGTGACAGCGCTAACCACTGGGTCACCGCGCCGCCCTTACTGCATCATAGCATTTTCAAATGCGTGACGCCTCTGAAGGCCAGACCGTGTGCGCATCATATCAAGCACATATGTGTAAACATATACTAACTCTTTCAAAACTATGAGCATCTATGCGAATCTCTGCATATATTTACACGCCCACTGAGCACAGTCTCATATTACTACCCGTAGAATAACAACGTCGACATTCCCTCATATAACTCTTGGGCGGCGCGGTGGCTCAGCGAGCAGCGCTGTCGCCTCACAGCAAGAAGTACCCGGGCTCGACTCCCGGCTCAGGTGTCTTTCTGTGTGGAGTCTGCGTACTTCGGTTTCCTCCCACCGTCCAAAGACAAGCTGTTGCCTCGGTTAATTGGCCTGCTGAGTTATTTTTACCCCTAAGAAAAGCCCTGCGATGCACTGGCGTCACCTCCTGGGTATAGCCCCACCTTGCGCCCTCTGTCTGCCAGGATAGCATCTGACCCCGGTGACCCTGTACAGGATTAAGCGGGTTCTAATGCTGACTGACTGATGAATTTTTTTGTGAATCTGTATCACATCTCGAACAAGCCAAGGTATTTCACTAAGTCCTGCGTCTGATTTACTCTGTAAACGTCCCTCTGCAAACCAAATACCAATGGAAAGATTCTAACAAGAACTTAACGATCTTCTCAGGTTCCTCGCAATTCAGCTGCATGGTTCCAAATAGCTCAGCCTGCATTAACATTGGAGCCGATTATACAATGAAATGTCTGTAACAAATTCCGCGCGGAGACACAACAGGCGATGTTTTCACGCCGCACCAAGCACTCAAAATCATCCCTGGTGTTTGTCGGTGAGCGGGAATCGATCTCGCGTCACTCGGTACGTAAGGCAGCACTCTAACCGCTAGACTACCGCTCCCCACACACAGCCACAGACAAACATAGCCACACATTGAAGCGCCACACAGAGGTGCACATGTGCATACTCATGTGTTTCCATGTGTACACACATGTGCATACACATGTGTTTCCATGTGCATACACATGTACATACACATGTGCATACACATGTGTTTCCATGTGCACACACATGTACATACACATGTGCATACACATGTGTTTCCATGTGCATACACATGTGTATACACATGTTTCCATGTGCATACACATGTACATACACATGTGCATACACATGTACATACACATGTGTTTCCATGTGCATACACATGTACATACACATGTGCATACACATGTGTTTCCATGTGCATACACATGTACATACACATGTGCATACACATGTGTTTCCATGTGCATACACGTGTTTCCATGTGCATACACATGTACATACACATGTGCATACACATGTACATACACATGTGTTTCCATGTGCATACACATGTGCATACACATGTACATACACATGTACATACACATGTGCATACACATGTGTTTCCATGTGCATACACATGCACATACACATGTGTATGCACATGGAAACTCTGCTCAAAAGAAATTCTGCACACAGGTTGCTGCGGCAGCCCTCAGGAATGTTGTTGATTCACTGCTCTTATGTCGTTGTTGTTGCTGACATGCCGTTGTCTACACAGCTTTGTGCAGCGCTGTGTGGCCCTCGGGTTTAAAACGCTCTCGATAATGACTTCAGATTCAGGCAACCCTTTTGGCTTTTGTGGTTCATCTCGAACGTGTCTTTCCTGGGGCTGGTAACGTGGAATGAGACACGTGTGCGGGAGAAGAGCGTGTCGCTGTTTGCGCCAAGATCCTGAACCATCCGCTCTCACCCTAACAAAAGGAAATATTTGCCCAGAGGGGCACAGGGAGACACAATACAGCATGAACACCTACAGCAGTTATTCAATACGGATCAGCATTGTAACGATGCGACAGAGGCGAGTAAGAGCAAGCTTGAGTGCTACGGAAATTAAACAAAAATCATTCGTTTATCAGCCCCTGCTTAATCCTGCACAGGATCGCAGTGAGCCGAAGTCAATCCCTGTAGGCACACGGTGGAAGGCAGGGCTATGCTCATCGTGGGACGCGAGTCCATCGCAGAGGACCTGGATCAATATGGTCAGTAGGCCAATTAACCTAGGAGCAGTCAGTCGGTCAGTCTTTATAAGAGTAGTAGGTTTTACCGTTTCTGGCGATTATGCAGGTGTTAAGATCTTGTTAAGATCTTGTTAAGGTGTTAAGATCTTGTTAAGATCTTGTTAAGGTGTTAAGATCTTGTTAAGATCTTGTGAAGATCTTAACAAGATCTTAACACCTGCATAATCGCCAGAAACGGTAAAACCTCCTACTCTTATATATGTATACTGGCAAAAAGTACACATAGCGGTCAGTCTTTATTTAAGCTGGAATGAACCGTTGAGCTGTGTAGTTTTTCTTAAGGGTTGTCCAGCAGTACATCTTTGGACTGTGGTAGCAAACCGGAGTAAGTACCTGGCAAAAGAAGTCTATGATTGTGCCTATTTTTTTTTTAATCCCGTTTTCAATCTGTGCGTATTACGTGGATTTGAAACGAAGATTTGATCTGCGAATTGCTCTCAAAAGTAGCTCTTTCTGGATAGCCGTGTTGCGCCTTCCCCTCCACCCATCGCGAAGTTTCGCCGACCACATTGTAGGCATCATGATGATGCCTCCATAGAGGCGGGAGGAACGCTCGATACGGCTAAGCTTCAATATAATAAAATCTACAATTTGTAACGAAGAGCGGCACAGTGGTGCAGTGAATAGCGCTGCTGCCTCGCAGCAAGTAGGTCCCGGGTTCGATTCCCGGCTCGAGTGCCTTTCTGTGTAGAGCTTATGTGTTCTCTCTCCTTGTGGGTTTTCGCCAGGTACTCCGGTTTCCTCCCACCGTCCAAAGACACGCTGCTGCCTAGGTGAATTGGTCTGCTGAGTAAATTGCCCATAAAAGTGTGCCCTGCGATGTACTGGCGTCACATCCTGGGTATTCCCCGCCTTGCGCCCTCTGTCGGCCGGGATAGGCTCCGGCCCCCCAGGGTTACAGGATTAAGCGGGTGCTGATCCCGAACTGAATTTGTAACGCCTGCAATCGCCTCGTCTCGCGTGTAACGAGCGAGAATCCGGAGGCGCCTGGAGTCCAGCTCATCCTCTGAGCCGTGAAAACTCCGACAAAACTCCGCAAGGAGAGTTGAACATTGTGCAAAGAGGTTTGGCGCGATGGATGCTTAGAATTATACTAAAAAAAACGGTGGTTGTCATGTAAAAAAAAATGAGAAAAAAGTTATTGTTGCTGATTTGCCGTCCTGATGTCGTCATTGTTGTTGACGTGTCGTTCTCTCCGCAGCTCTGTGCAGCGCTTTGTGACCCTCGGGTGAAAAGCGCTCTATAAATGCAATCATTATTATTACATTGGGCGGCGCGGTGGCCCAGTGGTTAGCGCTGTCGCCTCACAGCAAGAAGGTCCCGGGTTCGAATCTCTCGGCTCGGGTGCCTTTCTGTGTGGAGTTTGCATGCTCTCCCCGTGTCCGCATGGGTTTTCGCCGGGCACTCCGGTTTCCTCCCACAGTCCAAAAAGCATGCTGCTACACAGGTTAATTGGCTCGCAGGCTAAATTGCCCCGCAGTGCCCGGCGATGGACTGGCGTCCCATCGTCGGTATATCCTTGCCTTGCGCCCTGTGTCTGCTGGGATAGGCTCCAGCTTCACCGTGACCCTGTATAGGACTAAGCGGTTTCAGACAATGAGATGAGATGAGAATGTTATTACATCACTGAATCGGGTTCCTTCACCCGGGCCTTATTTTGTGCAGAGCTTTTGTAAGACCCGAGCACAGAATGGCCATTAAAGCGTCAACGACATCTGCCGCTCGCCACCAAGTTGCGGTGACGTCAGTGAGGCCCTTGTGCCAAACCATGTTGGAAGGATGACTGACAGGAGGCCAAGGGACAGACGCAAGTGACATGAGCTGATTGACTGAGATGACTGTCAGATGCACGCCCTGTGCTGCCCACTGCCAACTCGCTGAGTTTTAGCTGCCCGGCGCTCTGCTCGATGTTGTGAGCGCCGCCCCCCTGCCTTTTGTTTGTTGCTGGAGGGCGACCGCCTCCAACTGCCCAGTAGCGTCAGTCACGAACCTCCAAAGACAGAGATCCCCCGTATAGCCTTAACAGAATTTAGGATCAAGTGTTATTAGCGAGCACCTATAAGGCCGTGACGATATACGCGAACCAACTCACACACATGTACGCACACATACATTCAGCTTTAATGATTCTTTTCTCGATTTCTTTACTTGAAAGAAGTCACAGTCAGTCCCGAGGACCCTTCCTCTGCGGGATCCTGCTTGGAATGTTTTGCCAATTCTTTACGAAAGTATGTTTGAGCAACTTTATGAAAACAAAAAAAAGCGAAGTGGCTGCTGAACGTACCCTGAGGAAGGGGAAAAATGAGATAAGGGTTCGTTTAATACAACGCGCCTTCCTCCGCAATATTCAGGGGAATTTGGCCGAAACAAATATTGAACGTCTTGTTATTTACTCAGTACTGCGCCGGTTTCACTGTTGTTATTAAAACATACACGCGGAGCCCTTTGTAAATCCGCTGCTGGATGGAGGTCTTCCGACGCCGTGTGGCGGGTTGGCACAGTGGCAAAACATCCCCTCTTCACAGAGTCCTGCCTACGGCCGTTCAATCTTCACTCGACTGCCTTTCTGTGCGGAGTTCGCGCGTTCTTCCCCGCTGTACTGCGACGGTTTCCGACGGACTCTCCAGTTTTATCCCGCAACGAACAAATACACTCGTTGATTAACTTGTCCGATAGCATCATAATGTATAGGACGCAGTGTCTGTCGAGTTGGCGCGGGCTAGCCGCGTGGCTGACTCCTCCCATCTCTGCGTTTGTCTCGCGCCTCTCATTTGTTCTCTCTCCCAATGAGCGACTTCAACATTGAATGAATATGCGTGCGGTATGCATTGTCTCACGCTCATCTCATCTCATTGTCAGAAACCGCTTAGTCCTGTGCAGGGTCGCTGTGAGCCGGAGCCTATCCCGGCAGACACAGGGCACAAGGCAGGGATATACCCACGATAGGACGCCAGTCCATCATCGGGCACTACGGGCAATTTAGGCTGCGAGCCAATTAGCCGATGCAGCAGCATGTTTTTTGGACTGTGGGAGGAAACCGGAGTGCCCGGCGAAAACCCACGCGGACACAGGGAGAGAACATGCAAACTCGGCACATACAGACACCCGAGCCGAGATTTGAACCCGGAACCTCCTTGCTGTGAGGCGACAGCACTACCCACTGGGCCACCGTGCCGCCCGGTATGCATTTTAATTCATTTAAAAAAACGAACAGTGCTTTACACTGGTTCGTGTGGGTGAACGAAGGCCTCTGTGCCATTGTAAAAGTTGGCCATAATAAGTGACACATTTATATTTACACACGTTTCAAATGTATCAAGTATTTCTGGGCCACCCTGTATTGGTCGAGGCTCTGTTGGTTTTGTCCATTTTAAGTTTAACAGCTCGACCCGAGGGCGGCGCGGTGGCCCAGTGGTTAGCGCTGTCGCCTCACAGCAAGAAGGTCCCGGGTTCGAATCTCTCGGCTCGGGTGCCTTTCTGTGTGGAGTTGGCATGCTCTCCGCGTGTCCGCGTGGGTTTTCGCCGGGCACTCCGGTTTCCTCCCACAGTCCAAAAGCATGCTCCTGGATAGGTTGATTGGCTGGCAGGTTAAATTGCCCCGCAGTGCCCGGCGATGGATTGGTGTCCCATCGTCGGTATATCCTTGCCTTGCGCCTTGTGTCTGCCGGGATAGGCTCCGGCTTCACAGTGACCCTGTACAGGACTAAGCGGTTTCAGACAATGAGATGAGATGAGCTCGACCCGAGCAAGTAACGCATTGATACACATGGCTTACACTGGTCAGACTAAGCTCCAAAGAAAGGCGTCTCTGCTGTGGGCCATTTTCAAAGACAATGCATATATTAGCAAAATATTTTGCATGCTTTTCCACTAGCATGCGCAATTTTTTTGCAAATCGCAATATTTTATTTTTAAAGAGCGTAACCCTTGTATTATTCTCAGAAAGGGTGAAACACTTTTCTCTTTTTACATGACAATTGATCTCATCTCGGCTTATTATCAGAAACCGCTTAGTCCTGTACAGGGTCGCGGTGCGCTGGAGTCTATCCCGCAGACACAGGGCGCAAGGCAGGAATATACCCACGATGGGACGCCAGTCCATCACCGGGCACTGCGGGCAATTTAGTCTGCGAGCCAATTAACCTATGCAGCAGCATGATTTTGTACTGTGGGAGGAAACTGGAGTGCCCGGCGAAAACCCACGCGGACACGGGGAGAGCATGTAAACTCCACACAGAGAGACACCCGAGCCGAGATTTGAACCGGGGCCATTCTTGCTGTGAGGCGATAGTGCTTCCCACTGGGCCACCGTGCCGCCCCAAAAATATGATTGTATATAATATTTAAGACTGGGCACGAGCATTGTAAATGCTGGGTCACATGTTGAAACACTCCGGGGATGGGTATCTAAATAATTATTGAGGTGTTGACTACACTTAGGTGATGTGAAATCATCACCACACGTTCGGGTCGGAGATGCCTGCATGACGACATTGATTGGTTCAACGCACGGTCGAGATGGTAGCAATCGCGATTGAGTAAGCTCATCGGAGCAGTTTTGAGACCAGCTGCACGGCAATGGTGATGTTCTGAGCAACACGATTCAAAATCGCAAACCCACAAACCAACAAAACACGAAATCATATCCTCCAGCGTGGCAGCGAGAGCAATGCTAGATCATTCCTCCAAATTGGCCATCACTGCGCTACGAAACCAGAGAGCATCGCAGCCTCCCTCGGCTGTGACGACCTTTATGGGGGCTCGTCCGGGATCGTGTTGATTTTGAACAATTTGGAACATTGATCCGTCGTGATGTGGACGTAGTGAGCCAAGTTTATTCAGCAGAACAGCTGCCTCCGTAAACATGGATCAAGACCTTTTGGAACTGAGTAGAACGATGGGTTATATGAGCCTCGCTCTTCAAAGTTAATTTAAAGAACAGCAGGCCATGAGAGAGGAGGTGAGGGCATGAGAAAAGTAGGAGAGAGCACTAGAGAAGGAGAGAGCAAAGTAGGAAAACACTGCAGAGAAACTCATAAAGGGAGAGGAGACGATTACCAAGAGGGAATTTCAAATAGAGAGAGAAGTGTGGTGGGAGGTTACAGGGGGGTAGTGCTGATTGGCGGAGGAAAGCAAGAAGGTGAAGTTCCCCGAGGTCATAAAT
>JAZEWT010000015.1:10466307-10512780 GCA_036362905.1 Mordacia mordax | reverse complement strand
CCCCCCCATATAGACCTTCCAAGCTCATCCTGCTGTAGCAATAAACATCTCTCTACCTGGAGCCATCAAAACCTACTTCGGTGAGTCGTCCTTAACCGTTACGACCCCCGCGTGTCCGTGCACAGACGGCCTGGGCAACCTGCAGCTCATGGGCATCGCGGTGAGCATTACGGTGCTCATCGTCACCGTGACCGTGTGCGTCGTCATCAGGTGAGGAATGGCGGCGGCGGCGTCGCGTGCTCGCCGCGGCCCGCGTGGTTTCACCACCGCTCCCATCTGGGGGTTTTCACGGCTCGATTCGCGACAGTTGCTTTGCAAAGCGGCTCTTCGGGGATAGTCGTGTCGAGCATGTGTGTATAGCTTGAAAATAACCGTTGCCTTTCCGGAGCGCTTTTCAGTCGAGGGTCACAAAGCGCTACACAATTCTGCGGAGGGAAGTGCATATCAACAACAACAATAAACTCCACATTAGTCTGGAACTGCTGCTTTACCATCAAACTAATTGCGTAAAATAGACACCACATAGACGCGCACGTGCACACACAATCATTACACAGTCATCACACAATCGGTGGGAAAGTAGGCAGCCATAAGAGCTTAGAAGTTGTGCAAATTAAAGTTGCGCTAATTAAGGATTCGACGCTAGCACCTTCGGCGTAGATATGTATAGAAAATAGGTGCTCCGTCATGCATAAATTATGCGCATCTTCACTTTTGTCAGCGATCAATCTTCATCACCACCAGCAATGAATTTTCACGAACAGTAACGTAAAGTCATCATCATCATTATCACCATAAGAGTAATAAACGAGTCATTATCAACGAGAAATTATTACTTCATCACAATCATCATCAAGAAGGAATCGCCATCACAAATGAGTAATTTCCAGTGTTAAATCATAAATGAACATCGTAAATAATGAATCGCAAACAAAGTTGTCCACAACTCATTGTCAACAACAAACAAATTAAAACGCAATTTTCGTCAGTCATTTACTCACTCAGTTCCTTAGTCATTCACTCACTCACTCAAACACTCCCTGACTCATTCACTCCGTCAATCAATCGATTAAACCATTTTTCAGTCACCCATTGATTCTCTCATCGCTGCATCCACTCACTCATCTACTCACCTGGAGGCCACGTGAAGTGTCGAAGACTCGCCAACAGAACACAGCCGTGTGTTATTGGGTTGTCTGAGATGACTGACAAATGCACCCATCCACTTACTCCCCCATTCACCCATTCACCCACTTAGGAGATGGGAGCACCAAAGCTTGATGCAATCAATGCTGTTGACAACCCTGAGCCAGTGGTTGAAACTCCACGTTCCTGTGGCGGGGGCTAGTTTTTTTTCACATAGTTGCCGCAGCCAGCTTCCTCACAATGTGGTACTAGTTTATTGACCCAGGAAGGATCTCATCTCATCTCATTGTCTGAAACCGCTTAGTCCTATACCGGGTCACGGTGAAGCCAGAGCCTATCCCGGCAGACACAGGGCGCAAGGCAAGGATATACCGACGATGGGACGCCAGTCCATCGCCGGGCACTGCGGGGCAATTTAGCCTGCGAGCCAATCAACCTATGTAGCAGCATGCTTTTTGGACTGTGGGAGGAAACCGGAGTGCCCGGCGAAAACCCACGCGGACACGGGGAGAGCATGCAAACTCCACACAGAAAGGCACCCGAGCCGAGAGATTCGAACCCGGGACCTTCTTGCTGTGAGGCGACAGTGCTAACCACTGGGCCACCGCGCCGCCCCCCAGGAAGGATGATGGGTTGAATTAATCCCAGCCAGGATTTCACCTCGCAGCTTCTCGATTGCGAGCTGCTCTGCCGATACTGCCGAGCCACCTGACTGGCACTGCACATCGTGCAGAAATTATTCCGTTCAGTCAGTCTGTTTGTAGTGCACCAGTGCACTACATCGCCAACACCGACTGCGTCCAGAATCGCGGGATGGATCGCTGATTCCGCTGTGCGGCGTCGGTGCCCACAGGAAGCTGAAGCTGGAGAAGGAGTTGGCGAGCATGCTGTGGAGGGTGCACTGGGATGACGTCTTCGTCGACAAAGTGGGCGACGCGGTCAAGTTTTCGGGAGAAAGCGCGGTGACACCTTCCACGGTGAGATCACCGGGCGGTGTGGCACCCGCCGACCTCTGACCCCCGACACCGTAACTGAGAACCTGACCCGAATGCAGCGCAGCTTGATGCTGACCACCGCTCGCCCTCACGTCCTGCGCCCCGCAGGCCTTATAATAGGCGCTCGCTAACAGGACTTGTCCCCGGTAGCCTGTATGATTTTGAAACTGGGAAGTACAGTTCACCAGGCGGCACGGTCGCGTGCAGATCGTGCCGCCGTCTTCCGGATGGAAATATCCCGGTTCGATTCTCGGCTTGAGTGCCGTTTTGTGTGGAGTTGGAGTATTGTCTCCATGTCCGCATGGATTTTCGTCAATCACCTGTCTAGGTTAATTGGCTTGCTGACTTAATTGCGCCAGGTGCCCTGCGATGGACTGGAGTCATATCCTGGCTATAGCCCTCGCGCCCTGTGTCTACCAGGATTGGCTGCAGCCTACAGCGATCCTGTGCTGGATTAAGTCGAGACTGATAATGGCGATGACGTACAGACCACGGGGCGGCACGGTGGTCCAGTGGTTAGCGCTGTCGCCTCACAGCAAGAAGGTCCCGGGTTCGAATCTCTCGGCTCGGGTGCCTTTCTGTGTGGAGTTTGCATGCTCTCCCCGTGTCCGCGTGGGTTTTCGCCGGGCACTCCGGTTTCCTCCCACAGTCCAAAAGCATGCTGCTGCATAGGTTAATTGGCTCGCAGGCTAAATTGCCCCGCAGTGCCCGGCGATGGACTGGCGTCCCATCGTGGGTGTATCCCTGCCTTGCGCCCTGTGTCTGCCGGGATAGACTCCGGCTCACTGTGACCCTGTATAGGATTAAGCGGTTTCAGACAATGAGTGAGGTTTCAGATAATGAGATGAGATGAGACATACAGACCACCGATTCCAGTTAATCAAAGTCCTTTACATTACTTCAAGAAGTGTTTAGCGAGCAAATCCCGATTGTGTAATTACTGGATTAGTATTTAAACCGTTGATGGTGAGCACTTGGGCAAAACTGCCCTTCTGCATCGCATGGCTGATGTTGATGGGGAGGAAGCAGATGGTTGAGCGAGATAATTTCTTCAGGAGCAGCGAACACCATTGCTGCGATGATGCCTCCTCACGTTTGTGAGAATGCGTCGCGCGACCCGCGGTTTATTCTGTGTGAGTACGGTCGCCAACTCACCGTAGAAGGGGTTTGGTTATTTTCCATTCGTGTGTCAGCATCCGCGGTGGTGCAGTGGTGACACTCGGGCTTCACAGCAAGAAGGCCCTGGGTTTGAGTCCCAGCGCAGGTGCCTTTCAGCCTTGAGTTTGTTTATGCTCTCTGTGTCCACGTATGTTTTTTTTACAGGTACTCCGGTTTCCTCCTACACACGTTGTCCAAGTTAATTGTCCTGACTAAAATTGCCCCCAGTGGCCTGAGACGTAATTTGCATCCCCCTCTCCGCTGGACAACTGTTAAAAATACCTTCATAGCTCAACAGACGTTTGTGTGTTCTCTCCATTTCCATGTGGACATTTCCTGGATACTCCGTTTTTTCGTCTTCCCATAGCTAAAACAACACTCATCATTCAACCAATCACATCTTAATATATGAAAGACAAAGTGGCAAATGTTGGCGCTGGCTTACCGTGTACCAGCCTCCCCTCTCCCCCCACCTCCTTGCAGCTCCTCGCGCCCCTTAGTCGGTGTCCTCTCTCTCTGTTCGTCAGCGACCAAAGCTGTGCGACGCATTGCACTTTACAGATTAATTAACGACGCGTTAGGTTCATAAGTATTGTGCCAGCGGATCGACTCGACAAGCGGAGCGGCGAGGGTGCGAGCGCCACGGCCTCGCGTCCTCGTCCACGTTCCCTGCCACCGCTGGTTCCGCGCGCGCAGGCACCCAGGCGGTTCGATTTCGGGCTACGGCGCCTCTCTGTGTGGATGTTTGCGTTTTCTCTCCCCCTGTTCCGCCTGGATTTCCTCCGGGGTTGTCTGGTTTCCTCCCACAAATAATAAAACAGAACACTCATTACTTAAAAAAAACACATTTTTTAAAAATTGTAGTTGATTTGCCGTAAATATGTCTTTGTTGTTGCTGATATGCCATTCTCTCCACAACTCTGTACAGCGCTTTGTGACCCTCAGGTGAAACGCGCTCCAGAAGTGCAATCATCTCATCTCATCGTCAGAAACCGCTTAGTCCTGTACAAGGTCGCGGTGAGCCGGAGCTTATGCCGGCAGACACAGGGGGCAAGGCAGGGATACACCCACGATGGGACGCCAGTCCATCACCGGGCATTGCGGGCAATTTAGTCTGCAAGCCAATTAACTTATGCAGCAACATGTTTTTTGGACCGTGGGAGGAAACCGGAGTGCCCGGCGAAAACCCACGCGGACACGGGGAGAGCATGCAAACTCCACATAGAAAGGCACCCGAGCCAAGATTCGAACCGGGGCCTTCTTGCTGTGAGGCGACAGCGCTACCCACTGGGTCACCGTACCGTCCTAGAAGTGCAATTATAATTATATTAATTGAACGATAGCTTCATTATATACAGAAAGCAGTGTCCGGAAAAAATGTTTGGTGCCAGTCGGCGACATGGCCGCGTTCTCCCTCCCGACCTGGTTGCGTTTTCCCCGCGACTCCGATACCCGTATCCCGTCGTCGGTGACGAGGCGTGGAATTTGCGCACCGCGATACAAATGGCGCTCTTATTACCCGTCAAGAGATGTAACGGCGACGAGCCCCGCGCGGGAATCAATCGCGCCCGTGATCTTTGCACGCCCCCTGCAAACGAGCGCTCGTTTGCAGCCGCCACGTGAAGCGTCTGGGGGGACCTCGTTTTTGAGTCGCCTCCCCCCTCCCCCCGCTCGTCACCACAGCGGCGCTTCCACGCGCAATGGTCCAAGCCGACGGCGCCGATCGCCGCGGTGGAAATTCCACCTTGCCATGGCGAGCGCCGCCGTTAAAATAGATACATGTTTTATCGACCACTAACGGGTTTATTCGTTGTTGATGCTCTGTGATATTTCTTGCGTCTGTTTTTCTATTGTTTTTACGTGTACTGATTATATTTTTGTATTATTGGGATGACGTCTCGATGAAATGTCCTTTAATAACTTTCACAGCACACGGCATCACCTCCCATTAGAGAGCAGCCCACGGAAGGAGTTATCACAGAACTACTTCTGATTGGTCTCCTCGTGACCTCTTAGCCACACACAACAGTGGTACACTTTTATGCACTTTCCCACTGTAGAGAAGTCCATCACATGGCAGTTAAACTCACGTTTCTACATATATTCTTCAAATCAATAAAAAAAAACATTAAAATTACTATGAGATTCTTTGGTGCAGTCATCGGTAACTGAATCGAGATCAACTCAACTACATTTAAAAACAAAGGCAGTTGGTGACACAGCTGGTTTAGTCATAGGGGGCTGTTGACCCAATTTAAAAACTCAAGATCATAGTGGTGTCGGCTGCTCATCCGAGACTGCCAACCACGTGGCCACCCCCATCGACGTGTGCCGGGATTCGAACTCGTCACCTTCCCTCCTGCATACAAGCCGAGCAAACTAACGAGAATTAACCACAGCGCCACACTGCTGGGTCACGGGTGCGCTGCGTGTTCTCCATACGCTCTGTGCTCTCTTCGCGCATCGAACCCACAACCCGTGGCCCACGTCATGACGTCCGTGCTCCGCCAGCCGAACACGTTCTTCTGCCCGCTCACGCTCCGCCACTCCGTTGTCACCCTGCAGCGGTGCTCGAGCCACAGCTCGCTGGCCACGGCGCGGTACGGGCGGCCCGTGTTCGCCAACACCGGCTTTTACAAGGTACGCCGCTCACTCGCCACCGTCGGCCCGCGTCCGCTATAGGGGCTCTGCGCTGCCAGCAACGGTCCGTTGTTTTCCCGTGCCGTATGTCGAGGATCGTGCGGCCCCCACCGTCACCGAACCACGCTGACGAGCGTTGGTTCAGTCAATTAGCCACAGGGAGGCCCTCATCCAGCAATGTGTCGAGAGAAAGGGGCGGTGTGTATACTTAGCAGGGATATTATGACGCACAATACCCTGAGATGTGATGGAAATTTGTGGTTGCAGCACAGCCGTGTCGAGCGTTTTTCCACTCGCCTTCGCGGCGTTTCATCTCTCATATTGGAGGCATCATCAGACTTCCACGTGGGTGGTGATACATGACATGAGAGAGAAGGAATATTCAGCACCACTATCTCAATAGAGCAGCTCTTCAGTACCATCGTCATACAACGAGCCATGAAAACATCCACCAATACATTAACAATCTGCTACACATATTGCCTTTTTTGCATCTTTACCTTTATATTGTACATCTTGTATGGTCTGCACTGAATGTTCCGTATTTTCACAACTAGTATCCCAAGGTGACATTTGCATGTACCTTGCGTAAATTGTACGAAGTTAAAACAATTTAACACATGTTATTTGACGCATTAATATCGAGCGTAGGCTATATTTTGATAGGGTGGCTGATTAGCCGTATGAAGTGTTTGTGTGATGGTGTGTAAGACAGTGGGGGTTTGCGATATGAAATCGAGAGACCTGGTACACCGAGTGAGACAGGTGGACGTTAGTGTTGACCAGGCAAACCACTGCGGAAGAGAAGAGACGTCGATATAAGCGGTCAAACAACAAGCGTTGGGGGAGGCAGAGCTTGGGATTGGAGGAGATTGGAGGAAGGATTGAAGCAGATGAAAACACACGCATTTAGCTTTTCCGTACAACTGCGTGCAGTACGGATGCTAGGCATTTCATTGTGGCACTGGGTGAACAATTTACACGCTCCAATAGAATGTGGTAGGAGAGTAGTGTAGAGATGTGATAAAGGAAAAGGCAGTCGCTATGTGTGTGGCACTGTGCGAGGAGGAGAAGGAGGATTGGCTTATTGACATTGGAGTAGAACTTAGAGTTCAATAATCCAAGAGGATGACCTCAAGCCAAATGATTTAACCTTGTAACATGGATCGTAGCCATATCATGGTGGAGGGGTTTGAGTGTTTCAATGAACATGCAAATCCCTCCACCATGGTGTGCTGGGCTCCACTTGGAGCCTAGCACTTTTGGTATGGTATCCCTAGATGAATAGGCGATCCGACGATCTTCTGGTTAAAGGAGGTTGACATCAGGGAGGGTACCTGGTCCTAAAAGTGTGCTCCAATACGCCCACTATTAGAAGCGGGGCCAACCCAGGTCCACCTGGATAGCGACCGTTTATAAACCAGCATCAACAGCACAACTCTAACGGCGGAGCTTAGCGGTCGGGAGGTGTTGTTGGCGAATTGGAAGGAGGCGACGATAACGGGAGTGGTGCCTTCGACGCGATCGACAGTGAAGGCCTCTCTTCCGTAAACGTAACCGCGTCCTTGCCACAAAAACGTACTTCCTGTTGTGTGCACTGCTCCTGCTGTCGTTTGCAGGGAAACTTGGTGGCCATAAAGTTCATCAACCGGAAGAAAATCGAGTTGACCAGACAAATGCTGTTTGAGCTCAAACATGTAAGTGTTGGTGTTGTTCTTTGGGAATTGCTACCCCTAGCTGTTTATTCGCAATAGCCGTGTCACTGAGCATTCCATCTCTGTCCATCCAAGCGTTTTGGCTCCCACGTTGGAGGCATCATCAAGAGTCGCGAAGGAGAGAGAAGGAATGCTGGACACGGCTGTCCTGAAAGACCAGCTATGGAGAGCAGTTCTCATAAATCGAGGCATGACAAACCAGCATCAGTACGTTGTTGTTGTATGTCGTGCCACTTCGCGTGCTCATCTCATCCCCAATAAAATGTCTCACGTTTTTCTCGTCGACCAGAATCAGATTGTTGCCCAAGGGTGATAACAGTGATGGTAGTGATAACAATATTACTCTTTTTATATTTTAAAAGGAAAACATCAGTGAGCCACCACACGTTTTCAGAGGTCTTGTTGCTCTGAGGTTTGATGTCCTTAATTGATTTATAGTAATTATTTTACTTTCTTGATTTATTCTGATGTTGTTAACAAGTCGTTCTCTCCATAGCTCTGTACAGCACTTTGTGACTCTCAGGTGAAAGGTGCTTTAGAAATGCTATTATTATTATTATTTTTGGCCAATTCCATTCATGATTGTATAGTGGGAAAAATTTCCAACACTCGGAGAAAACCCACTTCTCATTCAATGGGCCACTAATCAAAGTCATGCTCAGTTTGATTGAAGCATTCATTGGTGTCAAAATGCATATGTTTATTACTTAAAACCATTTCGTATTTGTATTTAACCACGGTCGATTTGATCATTAATAACGAAACCTTTTTTTCGCACTGCCAACATTAAACTTTTCCAAAAAACAGGATAGTATTGCATTATCGTCCTTTCTGTCACCTTGTGACAAGGCGGTGGTGACGACTTGGGACGCCTTCATCCTTGTCTGCTTGTGGTCTCATGAGCAGGGGCTGCCAGTCGGGTAGCGCTGTCGCCTCACAGCAAGAAGGTCCCGGGTTCGAACCTCGGCTCGGGTGCCTTTCTGTGTGGAGTTTGCATGTTCTCTCCCCCGTGTCCACGTGGGGTTTCTCCGGGTACTCCGGTTTCATCCCATAGTCCAAAAGCATGGCCGCTGCATAGGTTAATTGGGCTTGCAGACTAAATTGCCCTCAGTGCCCGGTGATGGACTGGCGTCCCATCGTGGGTATATCCCTGCCTTTCGCCCTGTGTCTGCCGGGATAGGCTCCGGCTCACCGCGACCCTGTACTGGACTAAGCGGTTACTGATAATGAGATGAGATCTACTCTCACGTTCTTATTGTTGACTTGCCTTTCTCTCCATAGCTCTATGTCGTGCATTGTGACCCTTGGGTAAAAGCGCTTTGGAAATGCAAATATTATCATTATTACTACTCTCCCATAACCGGTCTAGTCGTTGAAGTGAGCATTTGTTTGTTTAATTCCACATTTGGGATTTGGGCCTTCGTGGTGACGCAGATTGCGAAGAGTTTTCCTACGGGGGATGCTGCGGAGATTTAATCTCAGTGAAGCCAGCTGAGTGCTGCAGCCTAGTTTCACCCCCAAAGTCGTCAGCACTGCCCATGTGTTGCCCAGCCTTGCATTGGCAGTCGTGATCGTGATTTGTATGCTTCCTGTTGCATCGCAGTTAACGCGCTGCTCTACAAACCTGGCCACTCAAGTTCGATTCCAGTTCACCGCCAACACTAGTGACGATTTTCTAGGTAGACTCAGCCTCAAATGACTACCTGGAGTGGTGTGTAGTAAATATCGTCACTATGGAGATGCACACTGCCAGGTGTGGTGTTGGCCATCAACCCGCCTCGTGTGCCGTGCTGGCCTTTATAGGTGCTCCCTTCAGCACTTGACCCAAATCCGTTAAGGCTACACGGGGTATCAATGTCTATGTGTGTGTGTGTGCTCAACCACACGTCCGTGTGTGTGGGTGTTCGCATGGGGAGCGGTGGAACAATGCATACTGCGCTGCGCTATGAACCCGGTGACCTGACTTTAAATCCAGCCTCGGCTAACATCGATCCGACAGCGAGCGATATTTGGACCGGCCTCAAGCCTCCCCTAGGCAAACGCATTATTTAATAAGCGTGCGAGCGCTGGGGAGACAGGGTCCACACCACACATATCTCTGCCTTGTCAGCCTTAATAGGAGCTAACTCGCAACACCTTCCTCGACGATTCATATCCATGGCTGAGAACACGGCCCACGGCTCCGCGTCATTGGGCCCGCGGTCACAGGAGGCCCTGCGAGTCATCTTCGTCTGTGGCACCAATCATCTCAGCTGCGCCAATCGGGTGCTCGCAGGGATATGTTTCACCTGGAGAAAAAAAAAACCCGCTCTGTGTCTGAGTTTAGCGCACTCGGCAAAGTCGAGCCCTAATCATTGTTTTGGTATAATATTATATTATTATTTGATAAGGGCGGCGCGGTGGCCCAGTGGTTAGCGCTGTCGCCTCACAGCAAGAAGGTCCCGGGTTCGAATCTCTCGGCTCGGGTGCCTTTCTGTGTGGAGTTTGCATGCTCTCCCCGTGTCCGCGTCGTTTTTCGCCGGGCACTCCGGTTTCCTCCCACAGTGCAAAAAGCATGCTGCTACATAGGTTAATTGGCTCGCAGGCTAAATTGCCCCGCAGTGCCTGGCGTCCCATCGTCGGTATATCCTTGCCTTGCGCCCTGTGTCTGCCGGGATAGGCTCCGGCTTCACCGTGACCCTGTATAGGACTAAGCGTTTTCAGACAATGAGATGAGATGAGGTATGGGGATTCTTTTTCACCCTCGGTATATCTTGCTTCTAAATATCCCTGTTCCTCAAAGCATTTTGAACTACATAGTTGGGAGTTTATTTAATTTAATCACTGGTCATCGGGTTTAATTCTTTGCAGTTTGCTGTTTTATTGTCAGCCTGCATGCTGTTATTTTATGTCGACATGCCGTTTTCTCCACAGCTCTGTGCAGCGCTTTGTGACCCTTGGGTGAAAATCGCTCTAGCAATGCAAATATTACGATTATAATTGTAATTTCATTTTTGTAGAGCGCTCCGACCTTTGGGTGAGAGGCGCTTTGACATTGTAAATGATTGTTATCATGACGTGGCTGTGTGGCGCTGCGTGCAGATGCGAGACGTGCAGAACGAGCACCTCACTCGCTTCGTGGGCGCCTGCATCGACGCGCCCAACATCTGCATCATCACCGAGTACTGCCCCAGGGGAAGCCTACAGGTACCCGGACCGCCCTCGGCAGCACCAGTTGATGTACTGCTGTACTGGAGGCCCTCGCCCATCCAAGGGGTTGCTTTCCTGGAAATCCGGTCTGGCAGCAGCGCTCGAAGGCGATCCACGAACAGGATGGATGCCGTTGGCTAGATTCTCATGTGTTTACTTCTGGTTGAAGGTCTCCTAAAGCCAGCTCCAACCCTCACAACGATCCGTTCCATTCTCGTACACGAGCAGATCGTCTCGACCCTTCCCAACGGGAGTCGCTCTTATCCTCATCCTCTCAAGATCATCCTTCCGCCCGCTGTCATTCCGTCGCTATCCTCGTTCCTTGGTGTTCATCACTTCTGGCATCATGTGTCCCGCAAGAGTCCAGACGCTTTCCATTGACAAAGACAATGATCCTCGTATAGCCTTAACAGACTGTAGGGTCAAATGTTGTTAGCGAGCACATATGAAGGTCAAACAGCACACGAGGGGGTGGGTGATCAGCACCACGCCCGGCCGCCTTTGTCTCCCTAGTGGTGATGTTTACACATCACACCAGATACTTATTTGAGGCTGAGTCAACCTAGGGGAGTCCTAAAACCGGTTTCTAAAATCATCACTGGTGTTGACCACGAGCAGGAATCGAACTCGGGTGACTGGATTCACTGCACAGCACACGAACCGCTGCACTACCGCTCCGCACAATGACTATGACATCCTTGTTCATTACTTGGGGCAGTACGGTGGTGGCGCAGTGAGTAGCTTTGCCGCCTCACAGCAAGAAGCACCCGGGTTCGGTTCCCGGCTCGGGTGGCTTTCTGTGTGGAGTTAGCGTGTTCTTCCCGTGTCCGCGTGGGTTGTCGCCTGGTACTCCGGTGTCCTCCCATCGTCCAAAGACATGCTGCTGCCTAGGGTAATTGGCCTGCTGAGTAAATTGCACTTTCAAAAAAGTGTTCCTTGCGATGTATTGGCGTCACATTCTGGGTATAGCCCCGCCTTGCGTCCTTTGTCTGCCGGGATAGGCTCTACCCCTCCACGACCATGTACAGGATTAAGTGGGTACTGATACTGAACTGATCCTGTATGGCATTTGCATACTATATTGTATTTATGGGGCGCTGTGGTGTAACAGCGCGGCGCCAAGCTGCGAACTTGGCTACCTGAGTTCGATTCCCGCTCGCGGCCAATACCAGTGACGATTTTATGAATATCCTGAGTGGTGTGTAAATATTGCCATTTTGTAGACAAAGGAAGCCCGGCGTGATGCTGATTCCCCACCACTGCCGTTTATAGATGCTATTCACTAACAGCACTTGACCCTACAGTTTGTTCAGTCTATACGACGAATCTTTGTATTTACTTTATGTTTATTATCAAGTCTCTAAGATGAATCAGTGATGAAAATTCCACCTTTCCACAAAGCGGAACTTGCTTTACCTTCTCCGTTCAGCTGGCGGTGGTAGGAGTTGAGAATTTCTTTCCGTAGCTGTTCTTTCGAGTCTTCGTTCCCAGTTCTTCACAACCTTTCGCCTCTGACGCTAGAGTCACCACCAGGCGTTCTCATTCTCGCACATCGGAGCCTTGAAAACACACATCGCTATGAATTGACGCCTAGCCGGCATATGAGCTCCCTGTCTCCCAGCTGTGAGTCACTTAATCTGCGGCAAACACCTGGCCGTGCCATAATTACGCTGTCACTCTGCGTTAGTATCTCTCCGTTCGCTCGCCTCCGAGCCCCCCATTATTTATTTTCCCGTCGAGATGGGACCTCGAGGAGAATGATAACGACAGGGTCTCATTGCTACGTCACAATCAAAAGTGTCACGATGACGCACTAATCCATTGGTTAATATCGACTTCTCAGCCTTACGATGCTCGTAAACAGGATGTCGTGACGTCGGATCTGATCAGGATGTTGTGCTTTCATTTGTATTGTATCATGGGGATTGAAGCATCGAATCGCTTTATCACTTTATTGCGACGCTGCCCTTCCACCTGGAACGCGTTTATATATATATATAAAATAAATTTAGCACACGTCGGAAAACGCTGGCAAAGGATATGAACAAAAAATATTGATTCCTTAATGTAACGAAACGCGCACTGGGAATGAACGTTTTTCATCTCGCATACATGGAAAGTCTCTCAGGGGCTGCTCTTTTGGGATAGCCGTGTTGAGCGTTCTTCCTTGCTGCTGTGAGACGTTTTGCCTCAAGCGTGTGGGAGGCACAATGTCGCAGAGAGGAGGAACACTCGACACCACCATCACCGAAAGAGCAGCACGTAAACCGCTCTAGGCACTGGAGGCCGGTACATTTACCACAATGATTTTTTTACACCTCACGAATAAAAGACAAATAATTGAAGAAGATTGCGACCGTGCCTCGCCATGTTTGGGGTTTGGGGGGGGAGGGGGTCGCATGGCACCTCGACAAAGATTTCTTTACCCTTGACCAAAAACAAGCCCCGAGTAACATATGCCCTGGCTCTGAACATGCATTCTCCCCCACTCCGGAGATTTCCACAGGAACACTGTACAGTAAAATAATCATCCACATTGAATGATTAAATCGGCCCAGATGATAGATAATATGAACAACGTGAAAGCTTCTCACTTTTCTTTTCGCCTCTTTACATTTTACGTTAATGTCATCTGTTCGTGCGTGGAACCTCGTTCACTGTGGGCAACGTTCAGCCGTGCGGAGCGATGATGAGAGTCGCTCTCGAGAGCTGTTTGGGATCGCTCCGACGAGCGTCCCTCTCCTTTCGCGACGAAGGAACCGCTCTCAAGAGAAGTTCCCATACGTGGAGCCACGAGACAGCATCGTCAACAGAGCAGAAAGCAATGTTTAGCTCACTTGAATCTTCCATGGAATTGTGACTCCGGATGTATTCACTGCAAGGCACACATATTGTAAAGCATCCCATTCCGCGTCTTGTGGATGGTGATGTGTCAAGGAGCTGTTGTGCCAACGTCGAGGTTTCATAGCCATGCGAGGGCTTCAGGATTGAGTCGGTATAGTTTTGAGGATTGTGCTGTTTCGGGATAGCCGTGTCGAGTGTCCCTCTTCTCTCCTTCACGACATTTCGTCTCCTACGTTGGAGGCATCATCAGCCGTTTGAGTGTTGGTTATCTATATCTGCGGTGCATTGAAAGTGTGTTATTTGCGGTCTGGTTTTGTTTATCCTCCTATAACGGAGCGCAGAGTACAGTGGATTACTGTATGGTCCACCGAACACCACTGTACTTTAGTTTGTTGATTATGACGCAGTGTGGACATTTTGAATCGCGTGAGGTGTGAGCAACGACAACTTAGAGGCCTTATGATTAATCAATTTTTTTTTCGTCTAAGCGGTTTCTGACTGACATCATCATTGTGGTGGCGCTTATCTCCAGTTTACAGCCCCGAGTCAGTGCTTGTGGTCCACGTTTCTCGGCTGCAACAGGATTGTCCGTAGGACTGCAGAGTTAAGGAATAAGGGGGGAGGAGTCAACGTGACTTATTAACCTTTCCATCTAGTCATGCGGTGTCCTGTGAAAAACAACTGTCTCATGATGTGGTGACGAATGTGACGAGTTAATAATTGACACCCGGGCCGCCACGTGGAGGGGGAGAGGGTAAAAATGGGGGGAGCGGGGAGGAAGGGAGAGAGACTTTTGCTAGACAGTGGAATGAAAGGCGTGCGCGGGCTTAGTACGCGGCTCTGCGAGGACAACGGCAGGACTACACGACAGGTTAATAAAAGATTTTACAGTGGAAACTCTTTCCCGAGATTTGCTATGAGTGAGTCGGGAATCCAAGGAGTGGTGCCGGAGCTCGGAGGGAGGCTGACAGCGCGCTGCGAGGGAGGGGATGAGGAAGCTGACTCAGTATCCACCGACACCCTATTGTCCACCCCGGCCGCGCCTTACCCAGCGCCACGGCCGGAGCCTCAACCCAGGGGGCGGAGTCCTAGCATGTCGCAGCTAAAGAGAGAGTACAAGTGGCTGCCAACACAAGCGCACACCTCGCCGGAACATGAAGTGCCTAGCCCGGAGTCACAACCGGTGCGCCACAGTTTGATTTCTGAAGCAGGGAACGGACCTCCGTGGCCGGTAAGTGAGCGAGCGCACCTGTCGATGACCTACCGGGGCGACGCCAATGAGGACAGGGAGGACTTGAGAGGCATGTGGAATGTCAGGGGGACTACGGGCGCTGGCCGGATCGCCAGAGGGCGGACGCAGTCATTGGCCAGCTGTGGGGGAACGTGGGATGCTTTGCGGTCAGGCTCCCATTGGAAGTACGGAGGAGCTGGGCCCGGCAGCAAGAGATGCTGCGCCACCGCTTAGGACGGATCAAGACGGCGGAGGCGCGGGAGGCCTTGAAGATGCGGCGCCGGCGGTGCGGGGAGTCGATGGAGGACTTTACCGATGCGATCACCACGTTGATACGATGAGCCCACCCCGCCTATGATGAAGCCATGGCCGACGAGATGACCCGGACCACCATCCTGGCCTATTAAAAGGGAATGGACTTGTAGTTCGAGGACGTCATGAGGCTGGAGTTGAGTCTCCAAGAGGTGGTAGAGCGAGCCGTGGTATGTCAGCGTGCGTGGAGACCATGGGGCCGTGGCGGATTAGTTGCGGCATGTGACGTGGACTGGCAGCGGGAAGGCGGCGAGCGTGAACAGCCAGTGGGGCTAATGGGGGAGCGGGCCCGGTCGCCGCCGCTCCGCCAGAGGACCCGCGGCTAGACGCCGTCCTGAAGGGGCTGCAAGCGCTGCAGGGAAATCAACAGGAGATGAATCGACGCCTGCAGGCGCTGTCCGCGCAGATGCAGTGGAGCGCGGGACAGCGCGTACCGACGCCGACACCGCAGGACATCAGTCGAGAGATCGACCGCCGCCTGCAGATGCTGATGGTTTGGTCACCGGAGGGAGCGGAGGGGGCTGGGCCGGGCCCGGCGAGATGATGGGACGGCGACCTGCCACCGGTAACCTGTTACGGGTGCCAACAACGGGGTCACGTTCGGCGGGATTGCCCGAACATGGGGTCTGCACAGCCGCCATTAAACCCCAACGCACCCTGGTAAACGGGAGTACCGCGGGCGCAGAGTACCATATCCAGAACTGGCGAGGGGGAGTGTGGGCGAGTCGGGGGGAGGCTCGGGGCATGGGCCGCATTTGGGAATGCTACTCGCCGGGACTTGGGGGGCCGCCGCGATGATGGAGGGGTGGGTTGGGGGCCGGCAGACCCGGATGCTCTTGGACACAGGGGCAACCATTTCCCTCCTGAGCGATGTTTATTGTCGCAACACGGGAATTCCACTGCAGCACATGAGGGAGACGGACAGGGACCTGCGCCTGGCGAACAGATCGGGGCTACAGCCGCGGGGGCAAATAATGCTGCAGGTGCGGGTGGGGGCAAGCGAGTGTCGACACACTCTCTACGTGGCTACCCATCTGTGCCACAAGTGTGTGCTTGGCACCGACTTTCTGGCTACCCTGGGGTTGGAAGTCTGCACCGCACAGCGCTGCGCTCGTCAAGCAGGGACCGGCATTGAAACGCAGATTCCCATGGCGGAGGAGAACCGGGCGGAAACGGCATTCACTACACCCCTGGGACTGTTCGAGTTTCGGGTGATGCCGTTCGGCCTGTTTGAAGCCCCTGCCACGTTCCAACGCCTGATGGAGATGGTGATGAGAGGGTTGCAATGGGAGCAGTGTCTCGTCTACTTCGACGACATCATCATGTTTGGACGTGACATGGACGAGCACCTGACCCACATCCGATAGATGTTCACCCGGCTGCGAGGAGCCAACCTCAATTTGAAGCCGCGGAAATGCTACCTGGCGCAGCGGGAGGTGGAGTATCTGGGCCAACGGGTCAGTGAAGCAGGGTTGCGGACCGACCCTCGGAAGGTGGACGCTTTGGCTGCGTGGCCCCGGTCCACAATGGCGGCCAAAGTGCGCTTCTTCCTGGGACTCGCCACCTATTACCAGTGGTTCGTAAAGGACTTCAGCACCATCGCCCGGCCTCTCACGCTGCTCAACTCCACGAAGCGGCCGTTCAAGTGGACGGAGCAGTGTACAGAAGCCTTCCGACAGCTGAAAGATCGTCTCACTGACATGCCGGTGCTTGCTTATCCGAATTTTGCTAAAGAAATTTTCCTGGACACCGATGCAAGTGAGTGTGGGCTAGGAGCGGTGCTATCACAAAAGGGAGAGATGGGCAAGCGGGTCATCGTGTACGCCAGCTGCACATTGAGTGGAGCAGAGCTAAAATACTGCGTCACTCGCCGGGAACTAGGAGCGGTGGTGTTCGCCTGCCAGTAGTTCCAGCCATATCTGCACGCACGGGGTTGCCGGGTACGCACCGACCACTACGCCCTACAGTTCCTCCTCAACTTCAAGGAACCACGGGGTCAAATGGCCCGGTGGCTCGCTCTGCTCCAGGAGTACCAGCTACGGGTGGAATACCTGATCAGTGCCTCCACCACCACGGAGCAGCTGTGCCTGTATTTGGTCGGAGGGCGGTGTTGCCTCCGCCGAGAGGATGCGTTGCCCAGGGAACAGGGGGGAGGAGGGGAGGAGGAGCTGACTGGGGTCTATGCGGCGGGCGGCGCAGTAGGGGCCAGTGAGCCGCATCGGGGGGTACAAGCCGAAGTGGGGTGCGAATTTCTGGGGATGACTCACGACCAACTGCGGTACGCTCAACGTAGTGACCCGGAGCTATGGAGGGTAAGCGACGCCCTTGCTGAACGCCTCCCCATGGTCGGGGGAAATTGGCAGGGGCTCTACGGTCGGTTGGAGTTGAGGGAGGTAGTGGTAAGGGAGCGAGGGCCAGCTGGAGAGGCCGGCCCGGTGTGTGTGCCCGCTGCTATCCGATCGCAGCTACTACGACTCGTGCACGACCATCCCATGGGAAGTCACGACAGAGAACGACGAACCCGGGAAACTCTCCACCATCGTTACCTCTGGCCAGAACTGGCTCACGAAGTAGCTGTGCGGGTGCGGGGTTGCCCAGCCTGTCAGTGGACAGCACAGTAGCCTCCTCGCTACACCGCCCCCCTCCGTACACTGCGGGTAAGCTGAGTGAACCAGCTGGTGGGCATCGACCTGCAGGGACGTCTCCCGACGACTCATCGGGGAAACAAGTATATCCTAGTGGCAATTGAATACTTTACCCAATACCCCGTGGCGGTGGCCATTGCTGACAAAACCACAGGGGTCGTTGTCGCTGCTTTCCTAGAACACTACATCCTGAAGCATGGGGTTCCAGAACGAGTATTGACTGACCGGGGGAACGTGGAGGGAGAGAGACTTTTGCTGGACCGTGGAACGAGAGGCGCGCGCGGGATTGGTACACGGCTCTGCGAGAACAACGACAGGACTACGTGACGGGTTAATAAAGGATTCTACAGTGGAAACTCTTCCCCGAGATTTGCTATGAGTGAGTCGGGTATCCAAGGAGTGGTGCCTAGCTCGGAAGGAGGTTGACGGCACGCTGCAAGGGAGGGGATGAGGAGGCTGACTCGGTATCCACCGACAGCCTGTTGTCCACCCCGGCCGCGACTTATCCAGCACCACGGCCGGAGCCTCGACCCAGGGGCCGGAGTCCCAGCATGCCGCAGCTAAAGAGAGAGTATGAGTGGCTGCCAACACAAGCGCACACCTCGCCGGAACATGAAGCGCCCAGCCCGGAGTCACGACCGGTGCGCCAGAGGACAACCAGCCATCGATTTCCTCAAAAAGAGACACTAATTTTAATGACCCCCGCAGGGATGATGGGATGAATGATCAACTCGCTCTATGGTTTTATCTCTTAACCTTCCGATTGCGAGTTGCTCTCTCTGCCGCCGAGCAACAGTTACTTGTAACGCAAAAAAATACATCAATCGATGAACGTGTTTAAAAATGTAAGTTCAAATTATTACCAATGGTATGCAAATTATATGTGTAATAATCGCTTGATTAATAGTGTGAACGAAACGGTGCACCAACGAGAGGAACACAAACAACATGGGAACTGATACTAAATCATGGGATCACTAGACTCAAATCACAGCCCTGAATCACTACGGATCCCCGATTTTCGTGGGCTGCCGGTGGCAGGGGGACAACTTAGAGCCGCACCGCTGAGCAAGTCAGCCCGTGCCTGCTCCCCTCTGGAATACGAATGAGCATCACACGCGGCGTGCTTAACGTTCCGTCTCCTGTTCACAGGACATTCTGGAAAATGAAAGCATCAGCCTGGATTGGATGTTCCGCTACTCCCTGATGCACGACGTCGTGAAGGTAGGCAGATCGCAGCCCTTAAGTCCCTCCGCCCACCGAGAGCGTGGCGAGCGTTCGCATCTCAGCCCAATGGACACCTGTGCCGCCTAATTGTTGGGAGGGATCTCAATCATTGACCGCAAGGAAACGGTATGGAAGTTAATTGCGCCTCTTACCGTCAGATCTTTCTCGCTGCCGGAGCGGTGTTTCGCGTGGTAATGGCCGGTTTGCTCACGCTGTGCGCGAGGAGCGGTGCGGGCGGAGGAGGCGACGGGCGACCCGTTCTCTCCACTGCCGTCGCGCGTGGTTTCTCCCGTGCGTGCGTGCCGACTCGGGGTGTAGCGCCGCTCTGGCTCTGACCACGTCACCCGGCGCCTCGTTTCCCAACTTTTTAATTCCTTGTCTCAATGTTGTGGTCGTGCCTCTGATGTTTTGTTTGATCCGAATCGCTCGTGGTTCTTTCTGTCCGTTTTGCGCCTTTTGTTTTTGTGCGCCGACAGCCCAGAGGAGAATTGCTCTGCATAGCCGTTCATTCGGGGTAGCCGTGTCGAGTGTTGCGTCGCTCTCTTTCGCCTCCCACGGCGGAGGCATCGTGAGGAGTTCTGAGTCGCGAAAGAGAAGGAAGCACTCGACACGATTCTCCCGAAAGAATAGCAACAGAGAGCACTTCTCATACACTGAGCCATGACAAACTTGCATGAATACGACAGTCGAAATGTAACGCCAGCTAATATTCCGTTTTATCCCGCTAACGATCGATGTTAATCGATGAGCTGATGCATGTTTACAAGCGCAGCATAACAGATTAACGTTTTCCGCGTTCCTTATAATTAATGCAAAGCCTTGCATGTGCATTTTTATTTCACCGAAATTAGATGAACGTGACATTTGCAGACAGTGTTTATTATCGGGCACAGCGGTCTGTTCCTAATTTTAATCCGAGTTGAATTAATTTAGTTTTGGTAACCACTAAGAGCCGCAGCTCGCCACGCAGAAGCAATGCTGCTCGTTCAATGAAAACAAAACGCTCCCGCGTTCGTGTTCAGTTGTAATGATTTAACGCCACTCGCGACGGCTGAAAGAGCATTAAAGTCGTACGCGACGGGCATTGATAAGTGACAATATAACTGTGCGCGCTGTGGTCGTGTATGACGTCCATAATAACCAGTTGACAAGTCACTGGCTGATTCAACATTCGAGCGATGTTCTGAAACGGCTAAAAAGCGTCATTGTGATTCACGGCTAAAACTATGTTAGTAACAAAATAAAAATGAAAACCTTTCAGCAACCAACATTTTACAGTTTGGGCCTCTATTTTTAAAAATGTCGGGGGCTGGGGAATAATATTTGCATACAGCGGCCCTGACATCTAGATCACCGTTTTTAACGAGACGATCCATCTTGTGCGATTTCCAAGATTTCATATATATATTTAAAACACATACACTAACAAACGACATGTGCTTCTGGACGGTTCTAAGGGTGTACTCTCAGGCCTGATGCGACATCAGTGCTTGTAAAGCTCCAACATTACAGGAATCCTGCAGCACTAACACAGGAGAGACGCCAATCCCACGGATCAGGTACGTGTGTGTGTGTGTAACACGCTCCCTTCTCCGCACCCTGACCCAGGGCATGCTGTACCTGCACAGCAGCGTTATCGGCTCCCACGGGAACCTCAAGTCGTCCAACTGCGTCGTGGACAGCAGGTTCGTGCTCAAGATCACCGACTACGGCCTGAGCAGCGTCCGCGCTCACAGCAAGGCGGACAGCTCGGCCAACTACTTTGAGAGTAAGAGGCGGACACGCGCGCGGGCGTGCGGAGGGACAGACGCACTGGCACGGGGTGCGCAGACGCGGAGAAACGTGGCGACAAACGCAAATCATCGTCAGCCGTGGTCAACTCCGCTGTTGGATTAAGGCATCGCCGAGCCCACCGCCATTTCGCGCGACACTGTGAATACAACAACGGCCGCGGTGATGTCACCGCGGCGCTTATGTCGGGCTCAACGCGCTTCGAGACCGTGGGAGGCGTCGAAGGCTCGTCGGCAGGACCGTTACAGATGACTCACACATGCACCATCTGTGGTGCAGCACTGAGTGATGTAATAATGCATCTCGCTCCTGTTCACGATCCCCTGCCATCTGTCCGTCGCCGCGGTAGACATCCTGTCAGAGAGATTCCGATCCCTAGCCACCGCTCCATTGTTATTTTCGACCGCCTGCCATCATCTCTTCTCTCCGTGAAATGTCCTGTCAAAGCCCCCACCTACTGTTCTTTAACAGCTCGAATGGTGTCGCTGACCTGCGTATGTATGTTCCCTACGTCGTTGACTTGCCACAGCAAATGTTATTTTTTTTAGCCGAGGCAAGAGATTCACTGAGCCTCGGGGTGATTTACAAAGAGGATTCTGTGTCGCGCTTGATTGGGAATTGCAGACCCGTTGATTTTGATCATATGCTATCAATAAAAATAATAAGAATATGATTTGTAACGCGCCGCACAAATGTCACGCCTGGTCATGGACGAAACACTCGTAGGGAAACGAGAGGAAACCGCGGAGAGGGAGGTGGGGGAGAGGCAGCCATGCTGCCAGCTGATACTGTATCTTATGTATTACGATGTTATCCGCCATGCGGAACAGGGGGAAACACACAAACTCAGCATTGAAAGCTCCGGAGGTGGAAATCGAACTGCTTCAGGCAGAACCTTCCTTATAAGAGGCATAGACATTACCACTGCATAGACACCGAGCCATAAGATTAGCCGATTTTTAACAGGTGTATGTTCTGTTCAAGTAATTGGCCGCAAGTATTTTTTTTCAATGACAGATGTCACACATTTCAAGGTTGCTCCTCGGGTGTCCAGTATACGAGCATTTATTGAATAAGTGCGTTGAGTAAAGCGAGGTTTTGCGAAACCACGAACACCAATTAGAAGAGACAGATTTACGACGCATATTTTTTTCACTCTAGCAAAGTGAGCGCGAGAATTATCCATAGTGCACGTTCGCCTGCTGTCCACGATTATTTTGGCCCGTGTTCGTTTAGCCCTGCGAGACATTTTCAACGAAACATGAATAATTTCACGTGATTAATTACATTTAAAGGGAGATGCAACCAGACATATAAAGAGATATTTTGAATTAAAGAAAAATCGCCTTCTCCACCATATTGATTGTGATCTCATAGTGACGTAGAACGAGACAGCGTTCCGAATGGGGCCTCACACGGAGCACACAGATATCTCTGTGTGCTCAGTGTGTGTTGAGCCACGGGAGATGTTCCAAACGGTTTGCTAGTGCAGGCTGACGAGGGCCCATTGTAGATGTTCCCTGACTCATCCTCCCCGTTTGCAAATTGGAAGCCTCGTTTACTTTTTGTTGAACACTAGCAGAGTACCCGCCCAGCGTGCGATCTTGTTCCAAGCGTGTCATATGACTGATTTTGGCCCGGATTTCTTCCCAGATGTCCTTTAAAGAATATCGCTGCCGGCTCTGTGACTTATCAGAAGCAGAATCAATAAGTGGGGAGTAAAGTTGAAATAAGACTTAAAAGCCTCGGTGTTGTATGGATAACATGTGTGCTTGTTAAAGATTCGAACCCGATACTCTCGATGCGGATGTACAGAGGAAAAAGCACTTGCTGCATGATTATCATTATATAATATAATACTGCATTGAACTCGGTCTTCGTTTCAGGCAATGGTCTTTCTGCGGAATACGTAGAGGAACTAGAGATATAGAGTGGATAATAAGAGCTGGAGATTGCACGTTACACCACCGGGCATGAGGAGCCCTGTTTTACATTGAGGCGTGGAGTGGGTAGCAGATACGTGGGAGTCTAGAAGTACAGTACAACAGGCGATGTGGTCGCACCACCTGCTGCCGCAAGTTCCGTTACGCATGTAGCTTGGCTCACGACACTTGTTGTAGTTGCCTACTTGGCACTCACCCGCACCGTAACCAGGTTCAATCCGGCTTAGCCGCCGAGATCAGCGGACAGTAGGCGTTTCTCGAAAAACCGCCATAAGTTTTAAAAATGTCTGTGGTTTAACGCGAGGGGTTGGCTGCGTGTCGTGCAGGCTCTTGGTCCGATGTGTCAGTTTATCGCGTACTTAAGGAGAGCGCTGCTCTTCAGAGATCCAGCTTCGATCAAGGCGTTACAGCTGTGGTGCTGCATATGTATGAAGTGGGAGAATGCTGACGGTTTTTTTTTTCTAAATCCGAAAACAAGTGTTATCCATTTAAATGACAGGAATTTTCTTTTTTTATGATTGAGAATTAATATTTACATACAATGGCCGCATTTCAAATGGTTTGCTCTTTGTGCGTGTGGTTGGTGGGGAGTGGAAGTCTAGCGGTTAACACGCTGGCCACATTAGTTCGATGCCAGCTTACGGGCAACACTGGCGACGAATTTCTGAACCCATACTTGGCTTCCCCTAGGTCAACTCAGCCTCAAATTAATACCTGGTGCAATGCGTAAACATCGTTTACGCACTTCCCCTTACAGTATATTCGTCTCGACGTGGCGTCTTTGTCTCTCTGTGATGTGTGTTAACAGTTTCAAGCCACATTTTCCATTGCACGTTTTCTTTCACTCTGCCAGACCTGGCACGGTGTTGCGGATGCCACGCTTTATTAAGACACGCTGCGTGAAAATATTTCAAACGTGCCTTCAAGTGCGTTGATGCTGCGCGTGCTAACGCACCATGATCTCATCTCATCTCATTATCTGAAACCGCTTAATCCTATATAGGGTCACGGTGAGCCGGAGCCTATCCCGGAAACACAGGGCGTAAGGCAGGAATACACCCGACGACGGGACGCCGGTCCATCGCCAGGCATTGCGGGACAATTTTAGTCTGCGAGCCAATCAACCTATCCAGGAGCATGCTTTTGGACTGTGGGAGGAAACCGGAGTACCCGGCGAAAACCCACGCGGACACGGGGAGAGCATGCAAACTTCACACAGAAAGGCACCGGAGCCGAGAGACTCGAACCCGGGACCTTCTTGCTGTGAGGCGTCAGCGCTAACCACTGCGCCACCGCGCCGCCCCGCACCATGATCACACCTCAATACACACGCGCACAGCTACACACACATTCATGAATCTACACAAAGGCATAAGATCCCCGTATAGCTTTCAATAGATTGTTGGGGCAAGTGCCGTTAGCGAGCTCTTATCAAGACCAATATGGCACACAAGGGGGTGGGTGGCCAGCACCACGCTCGGCTGCCTTTTCCTCCCTAGTGACGGTGTTCACACATCAAGTACTAATTTCAGGCTGAGCCAACATAGGGGAGAGACGAGACTTTTCCAAACGGTTCTTGCTTGGAGCAATTCCTCCCCGGCCAATTTGACGAATTGTCACATTTCGTGATCGTTATTTTATTCAACCAAGCTTTTCATCGGTTACTCTTTTCACACCGCAACTCAGACGGGCAGCAACATTCATTGGCAGAATGATTGTAACGATGTAGGTTTTCACGGCTCGATGCATGACGATTGCTTCGAAAAGCTGCTCTCTCGGGACAGCCGCGTCGATCGCTCCCTCGCGACGTTTCACCTGACACGTTGGAGGCATCTTCAGGCGCTGTGTGTGTGTGTGGTGTGTGACTCCTACTTGTATGTAGGTACTATGTATGTGTAAAGACTCTTGTATAGAGTTGCTTTATTCCAGGAAGAACGGACGAAGGCCGGGGTCCATTTGAAAGGGTTCCATTGTTTTGCTCGCACACCAGAATCACAATAATAATAATTGCATTTTTACAGCGCATTTCATCCGAGGGTCACAAAGCGCTGCGCAGAGCTGCAGAGAGAACGGCACATCAACAACGAGACAAGAACGGCAAAGCAGCAATAGCGGTTTTTTTACATTAATCCACACCAATTCTGCCTCTGACTCACCTCCTAGTTTATTGTCAAAATAACATTGAGTGCGAATTATTTTTTTTCACTTCTCCCCCCACCCCCCCTCTCTCTAAAATTCGCTATTCATGATGTTGATGCAACTGCCCCTGGCTTCATTTCTATCCGCGAGCAGCGACGACCCGTGTTTATTTGAATCGCGGTGCCGCCGCCGCCTCCGCCTCCGCAAGTTTTCAGACCAGACGCGAGCGGGCGTGGGACTCAAACAAAGGCGGGGCGAGAGACCAGGAGACACGGGGAGGGGGAACTGGGAGCGAGAGCGGCCCCCAAATTATATATTTTTTTAATTGAGCCGTAGTTATGGTCAAACTCAGTTCAGCGAGGGGCTGGAGTCTATCCTGGAAGACGCAGGACGCAAGTCGGGAGTGTACCCAAGATGTGACGGCAGCAGATCGCAGGGCACACTTTTTGGGGCAATTAACTCATTAGGCCAATTAACCTAAGCGGCTACGTGTCTTTGGATGGTGGGAGGAAACCGGAATACCCGGCAAAAACCCATGCGGTCACGCTGAGAACAATCTTTACACAGAGCAGAAAATGGAACCCGGGACCTTCTTGTTATGAGGCGACAGCGCTGCTCGCTGCACTACCGCTCCGTAGGGTTAAAATGAAGATCACAAACACAGAACCGACTTTGTACTGATCGGCAAATAAAGCTGGAGGGGAGGGGGGGATGCGGGAGTCGGAAAGGGAGGGAGATAGAGACAGTGAGCGAGACAGTGAAGACTAAGAGAGAGAGAGAGAAAGCAAGGGAAGCCCGAGTGTGGGAAAGAGATGATGACAAGGAAAGGGTGAGCGAGACAGAGACAGTGCGAGTAAATATGAGAGCGAGAGAGTAACTGGAGAGAGCGAGAGAGGAGAGAGGGCAGGAGAGACAGCGAGAGAATGTGTGTCTGTGTGTGTGGCCGGCAAAACATAGCCCCCTCTTCGTGGTGCCAGTCGGTAACGCTGTGGTAGTTGCTCTCACAGCCGCTACAGTGGCCAAGGGGGCTTTGGACGAGTGTGGGGGGCGAGTAACCCCCCCCCCCACATTCAAGTTAATTACCACAAGACCACAGACCACGTGAAGAAAAAGTGAAACTCGAGCTTGTGCCGGAGGCTTCGGGAGGACAGGCGATTATGATGTCCCCTGCCCAAGTCCCATTTGACGGAGCCAGGAGACTGAGTACCCACGCCTGGGGTTTCTCCAAAAACAATAAAAAGCCACTGCGTATGGCCACGTGGAATGTTCGACGCTCGTTGCGGAGGAAAGGTTGCTACTCCTCTGTCAGGAGCTGGACCGATACTGCCTGGACCTCTTTGGGATACATGACGTCCTGTTGACTGGCTCCAGGTATCAGGAGGGGTGAACAATCCTCCACAGGGGACAGGAAATTGCCAAGCAACAAGGAGTAGCTCTTCTTCTAAGTAAAATAATGAAGGGGGTGTGGCAGGGTGGCGGTGAGGTTTGGTAACCTGCGAGTACCAGGATACTGTGGGATCGCCTCCCTATAAAAGAAGGCGACGGATGGCAGTGGTGGCTTACACCCCCAATTGAAGATGAACATTAGTGGAGGGATGCAGGCAAGGCCGATGAGGCAAATGCGTTCTATGAACTTATGTCCCAGGTGTTGGCTAAAGTGGCCCCTCGGGATAGAGTCATCCTGCCAGGTGCCTTTAATGCCTGAGTGGGTCATGATGCAGACACCTGTGCTGGAGTGATTGGAAGGCATGGGTTAGATGAGCTCGACAACAACGGAAGGCTGCTAGACTTCTGTGTAGCCCATGAGCTCGTAATCACGAACACGCTGTTCCATCAACTGCATATCCCCACAACATCATGGATGCATGCCGGGCCCAAGCAAGAACATCTACTGGACTACATAGTGGCAGAGCAGCGGATGCGGGCCCATGTCCTTGACACGAGGACCAACCGAGGAGTTAATCTGAACTCTGACCATCGGCTTGTCATCTCTAAGATCCGCCTGCCATTCTTCCACGGCAGTGGTGGGCGTCCAAGGACCCCATTGAAACCCACAGTAGCCTGGTCTCGGACTAGCTGATGAAAGTTATCAGTGAGAATCTCATCATCGTTTGCAGCTGGACCTGATATCGTCCCCCACCCCTCCCAATGCCGAGGGGAAATGGGTGAGGCTTAGGGCAGTGGCTAATGCAGCTGGAATTACTGCATTTGGTACACGTTCCAGACCTCAACCAGAAACCCTGGCCGACAGAGGAGGTGTTCAAGCTAGCCAAGAGATAACGTCCAGCCCACACCTATTCATTGCAACATCCCATGCCCATGAATAGGGAGGTTTACCACAGCCTTCGTTTGGAGATTCGCAAAGCTGTGCGGCGTTGCAAGGATGAGTGACAGCCGTGGGCTGCTGAAAAGATGGAGCCTGCCTCGGTAGCCAGTGATCAAAATTAACTTTTTAATTCAATACAAAGATTGACTTGTAACGCTCAGAGGAAAAATGGTGATTCGATCTCCGACCACTGCAGATTTGCAGAGCATTTCTGTAAGGTCTTGGAGGAGGAACCCCCCCTCCCCCGGCTCAGGTAATATCATGGTACAACATGGCGGTGACCTTGCTGGGGCTGTGACACTTCAGCTACCTCAGATAATGGAAGAAGTAGCCACACCCTGTGAGTGGCTGGTGGAGGTGCCATATATAGATGAAGTACGTAAGACGATCTAAAGCCTGAGACTAGGAAAAGCACCGGGCAGAGATGATCTTCCAAGTGAAATGCTCAAGGAAGGTGTTGCTTGTCTGAAGACTCCCCTATATGACATCATTAAAACTGTTTGGGGTAGAAGTTGGGTCCTGCAGGAATAAAAGGATACCCTAGTGGTCCCCCTCTTTAATAAAGGGGACTGCAGCGATTGTAATAACTACAGGAGCATCTCGCTCCTCCGTGTGATGTGAGAGGTCCTGGCAAAGATCATTCAACATCGCCTTGCCAGGCACACTGAGAAGAGAGGCTTGTGGAATCCATATGTGGTTTCAGGTAAGGCGGTCGTGCACAGATGCCATATTCTCTCTCCGGCTGCTGCATAAGAGGTGTATGGAATTGCAACAGAATCTGCATCTTTGCATTATTTATCTGGTGAAGGCCTATGATAGCATCAGCTGGGCCAGGGCTGTGGGTTGTTTTTCGTACTTTCGGGATTGCTGGCACTCTGCTCACCATCATTAAGGACCTTTGTGATGCAGCCCGACTGATTCAGAGCGAGACCTCCGCTGCTAATGCGGAACCGGGTATAAGCACACTGCCTCAGTAAACCAGATGGAAATTCCACTGATGCATCCATGGAATGCCTCTCGACCTACGTGGTCAAAAAATATTTGCAATAATGTAAGAGCCAGGGGGCATCCCTGTCGCACCCCAAGGTAAACAGGGAATGGCTCTGACTCCCAACCACGTAGCTTTACCGGGGCTTGCCCACCATCATGAAGGTCCTTAATGACGGTGATCAGCATGTCAATGACCCTGAAAGCACAAAAAACAATCCTCAGCCCTGGCCTACTGAGGGTATCGTCGGCTTTGACCAGGTCAATAAAGCAAAGATGCAGGTTCTTTTGGAATTCCCTACACCTCTGCTGCAGCAGCTGGACAGAAAATATGGTGCCTATGCAAGACTGCCCAGGCCTAAAACCATATTGGGGTTTTGGAAGCCTCATCTCAACGTGCCTGGCAAGGCGATGTTGAAAGATTATTGCCAGGACCTTTCATGGCACATTGAGGAGCGAGATGCCCTTATAGTTATTATAATCGGTGCCGTTCCCCTTCTTTCTCTTAGGGCATCCTACCATTCCTGTGGCACCCTTCCTGTGCTCGAGACGGTTTTCATAAGGTCATATAGGGCAGTCTTCAGACAAGCACCACCTTCCTTCAGCATTTCGCTTGGAAGATCATCTCTGTCCGGTGCTTTTCCTGGTCTCAGGCTCTGGATAGCCTTATGTACTTCCTTTATAGATCGCACTTCTGCCAGCCATTCACAGGGGGTGGCTACTTCTTCCATTAAATGAGGTACCGCAGCCCCACCAGGGTCACTCTTATGTTGTGCCATATTGTGATCTGAGCTTGGGGGAGGTTCCCCTCCCACAAGACCTTACAGTAATGCTATGCACATCTGCAGACTGGTTCCTGGGAGTCTGAAATCGGATAACCCACCATTTTAACCTTTAAGGAAGGTAATTGGTGCAGCGTTGTAAGTCAATCTTTATATGGAATTAAAAAGTGATATTTCATCATGGGCTACCGAGGCAGACTCTGTTTCCTCAGCAGTCCGTGACCACAACTCACCCTCGCAATGTCGCACCGCTGTCTGAACCTCCTAACGAAGACAGATCGATAAACGTTATTGTCATTCCATCCTTATACAATTACAGTATACAGGGGAACGAAATTACGTTTCTCGTGGTCTCGGTGCAAAAACAAAACAAAACTGAATTCACATTTCAGCAGGGCAGGGCAAAACATGCAAACGATATAAACTCGTCTGCTCTCTGCATGCTTTTGCAGAGAGCAGCTTTTCGAAGCAATCATGATATAAACTACGCATAGTAGAGTGGTCCATGCAGGTGTGGATAAATGTATTAAGGGGGGTGGAGCGTCTGTATCCTGCTTGTTATGATGAAGAGAGGCGGGGTAGCATGGTGTTGAGGAGCCTGATGGCTTGGGGGAAGAAGCTGTTGCAGAATCTAGTAGATCTGTCCCGATTGCTACGGTATCTTTTGCCAGATGGCAGGTGCGTAAAGAGGGGTGGGAGGGGTCCTTTACAATGCTGGATGCCTTGTGTGGGCAGCGCTTGAAATGGATGTCCTGGATGGAAGGGAGAGGGGTCCCGATGACATTGTCAATCCGGACCTAAAGAGGTCTCTCAATGAGAAAGTCCAAGATCCAGTTACAGAGGGGGGTACTCAGGCCCAGTTGGCCCAACTACACTACCAGCTTCCAGGTTATGGAAACCCTCCTCATTATCGGGCGTGGGATTTGCAGCCAGGGATTCCGAAGAGGTCTGGACCTTGTACCCATTGCTGCCATTCCATCTGCCTACGCCACAGCCCGAAGCCTCACCTATTTCCCCTTGGCCCTCGGCATCGGGAGGAGTGGGGAACGATGTCAGCCTCAGCTGCAAACGATCATAAAATTCTTGCATACAGCTTTCATCAGCCAGCTGAAACCAGGCCACTCTGGGTTTCAGTGGGGTTCTTGGTGTACACCCACCACTGCCGTAGAAGAATGGCAGGCGGACCTTAAAGATGACAAGTCGATCGTCAGAGGTCAGATCAGCTCCACGGTAGGTCCTGGTGTCAAGGACATGGGCCCGCATCCGCTGCTCTGCCACTATGTAGTCCAGCAGACGTTCTTGCTTGGACCTGACATGCATCCATGATGCTGTGTGGATGCGCCAATGACAGAACAGCTTGGTGGTGATTACTAGCCCATGGGCTGCACAGAAGTCTAGTAGCCTCCTACCGTTGTTGTTGATCTGATCTGACCCATGCCTTCCAACCACTCCAGTACAGCTGTCTGTGTCATGACTCACTAGGCAATCACGTCACCTGGCAGGATAACTCTATCAGCAGGGGCCACTGCAGCCAAGATGTGAGACAGGAGGTCATGGAAGGCATCTGACTCATCTGCCAAGCCTGCATCCCTTCACTCATGTTCATGTTCAGTGGGGGCGTACGCCACCACCACCATTTATTAGATGCACACACACATACCAAAGACAAACATTCCCCGTATAGAATTGGAAGATTGGCAGGCTCTGTGCTATTAGCCAGTGGCACATATACAGGCCAGCACGACACACGAGAGGGTGGGTAGCCAACACCACACCTGGCCGCCTTTGTCTTTCTCGGTACGATGTTTAAATACTGCAGCCGGTACACATGTAAGGCTGAGTGGACCTAGGGAAGTCCCAGAAGCTGTTCAGAAAATTGTCACTGGTCTTGGCCGTGAACGGGATTGGAACTTGTGTTACTGTTCATAGCCCTGTGTGCTAAGCACTGAGCCACCCCTCTCTCAAAAGCTATATATCTACACAAACACAACATGGGTATCCACACAAACACACACGTAAGAATGTAAGTATATTTCCATGAACAATTAAACATACATTTTCCCGTGCAGTCATAGAGGCAGTTGCTGATAGTAAGCGCTTGTTAATAAATAAATAAAAAAACACGGTTGATTTCATTGTTCATGACCGATATTTTTATTCATTACTTAAATATTTTGGGAGATGTCGTGTAGGGTCAGTGTCAAGGATGAGAAAAAACCTTTCACCACCCGACACCACAAAATTAAATCTAACAAGTATCATACCCGCCATGAAATTCCAATAGCAATTCCGTATTCTTCATTTTCTCATCTCATCTCATTATCTGAAACCACTTAATCCTATATAGGGTCACGGTGAGCCGGAGCCTATCCCGGAAACACAGGGCGTAAGGCAGGAATACACCTGACGACGGGACGCCAGTCCATCGCCGGGCATTGCGGGACAATTTTAGTCTGCGAGCCAATCAACCGGAGTACCCCGGCGAAAACCCACGCGGACACGGGGAGAGCATGCAAACTCCACACAGAAAGGCACCCGAGCCGAGAGATTCGAACCCGGGACCTTCTTGCTGTGAGGCGTCAGCACTAACCACTGGGCCACCGCGCTGCCTTCTTAATTTTAGGTTAAATTCATTATAAACGCAAGTGCAGACTTTAAGGGAGAAATTATCTACACGTGAAATATTCAGTTCAATAATAGCTTTTATTTCGAAGACAGTGTGATAAAAAAAAAACTTAACGCACGGTGACGAATGCGCAAGGGTATTGATGTAGGTTTTCATGTCTCAATGCACGATGATTGCTTCCAAAAGCTGCTCTTTCGGGATAACCGCGTCGATCGCTCCCCTCTCTCCTTCACAACGTTCTGCCTCCCACGTTGGCGACATTCTCAGACGTTCCGTGTGTGAGTCATACGTACGACTACTCTATTTGTATGTCAAGGCGAGGGAGAGCGGAGGAGCGATCGACGCGGCTCTCCCAAAAGAGCAACTTTTAGAAGCAATCGTCAAATACAGAAGTGTCTATTGGACACAGCCTATTGTTTTGCTTGCACATGTCTTGCACTACTAGCAGAAAAGTCCATTCTCGAGAGCCCTCTGTGGAGGGTATTTTGCCTACTCTTCCACGCAGGTCAGATGTGCCTGGCAGAGGTGGGAGCATTCACTCTCAGCTATATATATAATGGAGCAAGCAGTCATGTCAGCAGAAAACATCACAACAAGAGACGTAAGAAGAGCGTGTTACACGCTTGGAACAAGACTGACCTCGTGAGGCGGGTACTCTGCTAGCATAAACAAAACGGGGCAATGTTGATTCAAACAGAGAGATTTTTTTTCTCCCTACGTTTTGACGAAAATCCCCAAATGATTGACAGCTTGAAGGCTGACCCGGTGGTGTTGTGCGTGCGTTGCCAGCAGCTCAGCAGTTAGCGCCCTGGGCTACAAACCTGGGTGACCCGAGTTTAAATCTCGCTCAAGGCCAAGATCATTGATTATTTTTGAACAAGTGCTAGGTCTCCCCTAGGTCGACTCAGCCTCAAACGAGCACCTAATATAGTGCAATTATTGGCACTACGGAGACAAAGGCGGCTGAGCATGGTGCTGCTCACCCATCTCCTCGTGTGTGGGATCGACCTTGATAGGCACTCGCTAACAGCACTTGACCCTACAGTCTGTTAAGGCTACACGGGGGACCTTTGTCTTTGCCGTCCCACACACCCCCCCCCCCGTAGAGCGCCTGTGGACGGCGCCGGAGTTGCTGCGCGTGGAAGAGGTGGCGCCACGCGGCACTCAGAAGGGCGACGTCTATAGCTTCGCCATCATCCTGCAGGAGATCGCCCTGCGCAGCGGGCCCTTCTACCTGGAGGCCAACAATCTCACGGCCAAAGGTGTGAGCCACAGGGATTGGCGGCGTTGTGGGTAGCGCCAGCGCCGCCGCCTCGCAGCGAATGGTGCCCGGGTTAGATTCGCGGATTGCATGTGTGGGTTTTCAGCGCGCACTTCAGTTTCCTTCTGAAGTTCAAAGACACGCAGCTGCCGTTTTCTAGTTTAATTGGCCTGTTGACTAAATTGTAGCCGGTTCCCTGCGATGAACTGGCGTTCCATCGGCGGGCATAGCGCTGACTTGCGCCCTGTGTCTGGTGGGATGTGCTGCGGCTCATCACGACCCTGTACAGCATTAAGGGGGCACTGATAATGAATGAGTGAATTATTGTTTACGAGGTTGTAGGTAGACTGGAGTAGGAATGTGATCGGTAGCTAGCGCAGCCATAGTCTGTGCGTTTAAAATGAGATTTTTGGCTTTGCATTGATGGCTGTGACGTAGTGATCGACAATAGGCAGGTGGAGGAGTGATCTTCAAACAATGAGCAGGTATCAGTAGCCCTGTCCTATTAACCCAGGGGTGAAGCTCATTTAAATTTCTTCACGGTAGCGTTGTATTGCAACCCCCCTTCCCACGTGTACTGTACTACTTTACTGAATGCTCGGCCACTTTCTTACCGGTACGTCATACTGGACCGGATCACTTTGGCCTCTGCCTATTACCTCCAACAAGTAAACCTTCGCCACTACTCGTGGCACCAAAGTGCAACTTGCCTGGCGTAGGTTCCGTCAAGTCGGCGCCACCACCAGGAATATGGGCTCACCAGCCATGAGTTTAATTCTGTAATCTTACGTGTCACTGTCTATACTTATGTTTACATTTAGCGTTTCATTGGTGCACAGATTGTTGCTGTGAGGAAGCTCAATTGCCCTTTGGTTTTCTGCATTGTTGCACTGCTCAGTTTGGACGTTCGATTTCTCGCAGGAATCCCGCGTCTATACCTTGCTTTGCTGGGTGCTTTTTGCTGTAACTATACGAATGTATCTTCGTGCTGCATCGCATCTCTCACGCGTGCATCGCTGCGTGAGCAGAGATAGTTCAGCGGGTGAAGCAGGGCGAGTGGCCCTACTTGCGGCCCACCGTGGACCCTGGGGGACACTCCGAGGAGCTGGGCCACCTCATGCAGCGCTGCTGGGTGGAGGAGTCGACGGAGAGACCCGATTTCCACCAAATCAAGATGATCTTGCAAAAGTTCAGCAGGTCATCTTCCTTATGTGTTGGTCCTCTAGTAAAATATCACAGTGTGCGATGTCACATGTCCAGATCTGCTTGCAAGCACAAATGTTGTTCACCAAGTTAAAATCTGTTAATGAACATTCATCAGGGAATGCTCACCAGATTCTAATGTCCTCAGAAATCCAGTATATGTTGCCCACGGGAAATAGTTTTGTTGCGTAATGTGTATTTAAAATATATGCTTATTTTTGTCAGGATTTTAAGCAAGCCATGATCATGTTGCTAGCTTTCACAGCCTGATATATCAAAATGTCTTTCAAGAGCTGCTATTTCTGGATAGCCATGTCGAGCATTCCTCTTCTCCTCACAATATCCGTGTCGAGCGTTCCTCCAATCCCCTACACGAAGGAGCGAGGAGGAATGCTCGACACGATTATCCCGAAGGAGCGGCTGTTGACAACGGTTGTAAAATGCATGTGGTCTCTGACAACGCAATATCAGGGAGAGCAGTGGCACTATCCTGGACAATCTGCTGTCACGGATGGAGCAATACGCCAACAACCTGGAGGAGCTGGTGGAGGAGCGCACACAGGCCTACCTGGAGGAGAAGGGCAAGGCCGAGGCTTTGCTCTACCAGATCCTTCCCCAGTGAGTCCAGTTTCCCCACAGCTGTTGGCCGGCTGGCTCGGCGACCCAGGAGCTCGTTTTGTAGAATGATAATTAGCATAATAATTAGGGTGGTGTGGTGGCACAGTGAGTAGCGCTGTTGCCTTACAGCAAGAAATTCTCGGGTTCGATTCCTGGCTCGAGTGCCCTTCTTTCTGGAGTTTGCATGTCCTCCCCGTGTCCGCGTGGGTTTTTGCCGGGTACTCCAGTTTCCTCCCACCGTCCAAAGACACGCTGTTACCTATGTTAATTGGCCCAAAAAAGTGCCCTGCAAAGTACTGGCGTCACATCCTGTATGTAGCTCCGCCTTGCGCCCTCTGTCTGCCAGGTTAGGCTCTGGCCCCCCGCGACCTTGTACAGGAATAAGCGAGTATTGAAAATGATGATGATAACAAGAATGATCTATAGATGTAAGCTTTCACGGCTTGATGTGTGATGGGAATAGCTATCAATAACTTCTTTCGGGATAGCCGTGTCGGGCGTCTCGTTCGTGACGAGGCGTGGAATTTGTGCACATTACAAATCGTATTGTTATTATCATCTGAGAGAGGATATTCGAACGGGGTCTAGCGCTGATTATGCTGATGGCCAAGTGACAGGGAGCCGGCAACATGCCTGTCCACGTCTGATTATTATTATTATTTGTCAAGTGCACGCGAGCAGAAAATGATTGCATATTATGTGCACAGCTTCTATAAATAAGAAATCATTTCTCTGCTCGGCGATTCACAGACTGACGTCACAAATACGTCCTTAGCCTCCCCCGCCGGTTGCTCAAGTGCATTAGTCACGAGTGCGTAAGCTCATAATGGCGTGAGATTCGCAGTCGTGTCTCATGAATATATTTCTCAATTTAGCAATCCTCTTGTTAAGAAGCTGTAGCATCTATCTGTTCCTTTTGAAAATGGTGCATCCTGTTAAATGCTTCGCGCTTCCACAGGCAACAGAGACTCCATATAGCAGGCGCCTTGAGGTAGATTAACAATAATTTACATTTTAAAGAGCCTTTTAGCCAAAGGTTGCAAAGCAGGGTATAAAAATAAATCGTATGACTCAGAGCGGGCCTGATCGTGTCAGATCTCGAAAGCTAAGCAAACATGAGCCTGGATAGCGCTCAGACTACAGAACTTGGGGTGGAATGATGTGGCTGCGGCCCCAGTTCTCTATGGTTCTTCCTCATGCCTCCGAGTCGTTTTCTTTAGTCGAGAGCAAGCGGGCGCTGTGCCACGCATTACAAATTAAAATAATAATTATCACGATCCCACAATTTACACATTCTCTTCAAGTCGAAAGAAACATTTAACCTTTTACTAATGAAGTCTTTCACCTTTTACAAAGCCCATGGTGAAGGGGGAGCGGTCCGGCCAATAAATCCTTTAACAAAGCTTACTTTCACCTCCGCGTGTAATCGATGAGTTGCGTGGGGATTCGCGGGCGACTTGGCGAGCGGTCGCTCCAGAGACGCGCGCGAGGTTCACCGGGAGTCGGCGACCGCTCGAATCGGCGATCGGTTGAATTGACGATCGATGTCGCCGCAGCTCGGTGGCCGAGCAGTTGAAGCGCGGGGAGACGGTGCCGGCCGAGGCGTTCGACAGCGTCACCATCTACCTCAGCGACATCGTGGGCTTCACCGCCATGTCGGCGCAGAGCACTCCCATGCAGGTGCAAGCGGCGCGACGCGAGACTCCACCGCGCGCCGCTTCTCATCGCCGCGGACAACTCACCACGGGCCCCACTGGCCGCATCCATCCACTCACCGCGGCACGCTCACCCACAACCGCCCACTGACCGCAGTCACTCACCCTGGCTCACTTCCATACAACAGCCACTTCCACAACCTCCACGCGCACGCAGCGCTCTTTGCACGGACAGCAGTTGCTTTTGACGGCCCAGGGTGAAGGGGGGAATCATCTGAGCAATAACACCTGGGGCAATGTCACGGTATTTATTTATAAACAAAAACATTGCTCCACTGATGAGACCCAAAAAGTGAAACCAGTCCACAATTTGCTTGAGTGAGCAACATTCGACCAGAAAGACTTTTATTGATATGTGTCGATACAGAACAGAAAGTTAATTGATTCATTTATGGGAGTAGCGCCGTGGCGCAGTAACGCTGTCATCTTACAGCAAAAAGGTCCCAGGTTCAGTTCCCGGCTCGGGTGCCTTTCTGTGTGGAGTTTGCGTGTTCTGCCCGTGGGTTTTCACCGGGTACTCCGGTTTCCTCTCACCTTCCAAAGACACCGTGCTGCCAAGATTAATTGCCCTGCGATGTACTGGCATCACATCCTGGGTATAGCCTCGCCTTGTGCTCTCTGTCTGCCGCGATAGGCTCCGGCCCCCTGAGACCCTGTACAGGAATAAGCGGGTATTGATAATGACGATAGTTTTAAATTGCCTCTGATGTCGTTGTAAAAAAAAAAAATCCGATATTTGTAAATAATGAAAATATCCTGGTCATTTTGCGTCCTCCAGCAGCACGGGCGTGAGCAGACATCACGCAGACGTGTGGTAGATCCTGCTCGCCTCAGCCAGGTCAACGGGACCTGGAGCTTGGCTGAAGCTCACTGAATGTCTTTGTGGCCGGGCCTTGGGTGACCGCACCCTAGCCAGGCAGCCAGTCAAAACAAAGTGAAACCTGCATGAGGCTGTAGGGCCGGCACCGTGGTTGCGCAGTGAGTGGCTCTGCGAGCTCACAGCAAGAAGGTCACCCGGTTCGGTTCCAGGCTCGGGTGATTTTCTCTGTGGCGTTTGCTTGTTCTCTCCACATGGGTTTTCGTCGGGTGCTCCAGTTTCCTCCCACCGTCCAAGGACACGCTGCTATCTCGGTTAATTGGCCTGCTGAGTAAACTGCTTCCAAAAAAGTGCTCTGTGATATACTGGCGTCACATCCCCAGTATAGCTCGATCTTGTGCCCTCTGTCTGCCGGGATAGGCTCCGGCCGCCCATCACCCTGTACATGATTAAACGGGTATTGATAATGATTCTCGGAGATGAGTAGACTGCCTGTTTGGTAAACGATCGGATTTTTTGGCGGGTTTATAAACAATGACCAGAAAGGCGTCTGTCCTGGGATGAAGAACATTTGTAGTTAATACAAAATATATAAATTAATTCAATTTAAAATCTATCTTATACACACGTGGCACTGTACGAAGAAATCGAGCGAGAATGCAATGCTGCGGTAAGTGAAGAAGTGGAGAAAAAAGGTGGAGGCTAAAGCACGTGATGTGAAAAGATGATGGAAGAAAGGGCAGTGGGTTGCAGTCATGCTGCTTAGTGCAATGCCACTGTCAACCTGGTTTACAGAGGTTTCATTCCCGGCTACGGTGTGGTGAGGTATGTTTTAACAACCCACAACATGACAGTGACTTGACAAAGACCTGCAAATTATCATCATCATCATCATCATCATATCACGGCGATGGACTGGCGTCCCATCGTCGGTATATCCTTGCCTTGCGCCCTGTGTCTGCCGGGATAGGCTCCGGCTTCACCGTGACCCTGTGTAGGACTAAGCGGTTTCAGACAATGAGATGAGATGAGATCATCATATCAGAAAGGTTTCTCCACTGATCACTGTAACCTCTGTGGTGAAGAACCCCACGACCCCTGTAACTGTTTGCAGCCTCCCACATTGAATCAGGGTTTACCACAGCCACGTTTCCAGCCGATGGTATTCAAAAAATAAACTTGCAGTCATATGTTTTCGTTTTTATATTTATTGAGCTATTTTCTGCTGCTGATGCATCTTTCTCTGTTGAAACTCGCATTCCCCTGCCCACTGGGACGACTGTTAAAAAGAGCTGCCCAGCTGAGCAGTTTCCACCAGCTCACATCAAGGCTGACTAATGTGTTAACTTTACAAGTTTAGAATCACTGGTATGTTTAACCTTGCTTTTATTTTCTTAGGTTCGTCGCGTCAATGTCGCGGTCGCGTCTTCCCATTTATAATGCGTGACGTTGCTGCGCCAGCGCATTTCTGCTCTGCACGATGAGATTAATGAAACAATCGCAACGGCAAGGGAGCGTTCGCCGTCACGGGCAGGAGCGAATGAAATCCGATCGGTCAACTCCTCTGCATCGGTCAGTTTTTTTTTACCTAAGCCGGAAAGGAACCGTTCCGCTGTGTGGCTCTTTTTAACAGGGGCAAGCAAGCGACAGCATCTCTCAAGGCACAGGGACGATTCAGTCAGGGCAATTCGTTAACCTAGGCAGCGTGCGTTTGGATTGTGGGAGGAAACCGGCACACCCGGTGAAAACCCACGCGGACACGGGAAGAATGTGCAACCTCCACACAGAAAGGCGGCACCCAAACCACAAATCAGACGCGCAACTTTCTTGATGTGAGGCGGCAGCGTTACTCGTTGCACCACGGCGCCACGTTACTCATTGCGCCGCCAGGAGTGATGGTCATACACTGCTAAAGACATTCCTCCAAGACCCTGGTGAAACCATCAACCCATCCATCTCCACGTTTATCCGTCCGTCTGTGCGGCTGTCCGCATTATCGAGTTGTCCCCGTATCCAGAGCCTGCAAGCCGACCGCTGTAATAATAAGCTTCTGTAATAATAAACATATATCCGTAATCATTAAGAATACCGGGACCCTTAGACCTTCCCCGTAATGAAGGGAAATTAGTGGATGCCTCGCAATCAGCAGACGCGTGAACCCTGCGATGGAACGAACCCGTGGAGCTGGTGTGCACGTCTCCTTTATAGCTGGAAAATTAGACATAACCCCAAGTAGTGCGATTGTGTCCACACAGCTCAGGCTACGGACCGCAAAGCAAATCGCTGCGTATTTTAAAGTACATAACTGTCTCGTGAAACCCCCTCGCCGTGTCTAGCAGACCTTGACCTTGGTATTCAGCTCCCGAACATATAGTCCCATCTCATCTCATTGTCAGCAACCGCTTAGTCCTGTACAGGGTCGCGGTGAGCCGGAGCCCATCCCGGCAGACACAGCGCAAGGCAGGGATATACCGACGACGGGACGCCAGTCCATCACCGGACACTGCGGGCAATTTAGTCTAAAAGCCAATTAACCTATGCAGCAGCATGTTTTTGGGACTGTGGGAGGAAACCGGAGTGTCCGGCGAAAACCCACGCGGACACGGGGAGAGAACATGCAAACTCCACACAGAAAGGCACCCGAGCCGAGATTCGAACCCGGGTCCTTCTTGCTGGTGAGGTGACAGCGCTACTCACTGGGTCACCGTGCCGCCCTGAACATATTGTTTTATGTAAAAATAGAAAATAATTTCAAGGAAATAATTGTTTCCGAAGAAGGCAAACCTTTTTATTTTAATTCATGTGCTCGTGAGTTGCCTCGAGATGCTTCTGTGTTTGAACGCTCTGGAAATATAATTTTAAGCTATTGTTATTTGGTATATATATATATTACGAGGGGCGGCACGGTGGTCCAGTGGGTAGCGCTGTCGCCTCACAGCAAGAAGGTCCCGGGTTCGAATCCCTCGGCTCGGGTGCCTTTCTGTGTGGAGTTTGCATGCTCTCCCCGTGTCCGCGTGGATTTTCGCCGGGCACTCCGGTTTCCTCCCACAGTCCAAAAAGCATGCTGCTGAATAGGTTAATTAGCTCGCAGGCTAAATTGCCCCTCAGTGCCCGGCGATGGACTGGCGTCCCATCGTTGGTATATCCTTGCCTTGCGCCCTGTGTCTGCCGGGATAGGCTCCGGCTCACCGTGACCCTGTATAGGACTAAGCGGTTTCTGACAATGAGATGAGAGATGAGATATATTTTTTACGAGTGGTACAGTGACAGAGAAGTAACACTTGCAGCTCATGGCAGCAGGGGGCTGGATTCCATTCCCCGCTAGGTTGACTGTGCAGTGTTTGTTCTCCCTCTCTTCGTGGATTTTACCAGGTTCTGCGGTTTCCTCCCATAGCTCAATTCACTCCCTGTTTAGATGATACATTTGTTTGTACCGATGTAGGTTTTCACGGCTCGCTGCACGATGATTGCTGCGAAAAGCTGCTCTTTCGGGATAGCCGCGTTGATCGCTCCTCCTCTCTCCTTGGCGACGTTTCGCCTCCCCGGTTGGCGGCATCTTCAGACGTTCCTGAAAGTGCAGTTTTTAGAAGCAATTATCAAGATATATGTTTATGATTACAGTAGAAAGTACCCAATGAGTGTGCAAGCTGTGAATGCGGGTTTCCTGCTATACAATAGTTTGACAGGTAATATATATAGAGGAAGGAGCGTCTGGCTTACCTCGTGGCAGTCCCTCACCTCTCTGCGGTTCCGCACACCTCTCGCTCCCCTATCTCTTCGCGAGTCGACAAAACTGCGTGTATTATAAATGGAACTTAATATTCATGCCCCGTTTCAACAAGAAATATTTCATTTTACTTCAGCTCAATCGACGTATTCTTAAAAAGCAAACTAGCTGCAGCGATAGTTTTTCACACTGGAGTTCGGGTAATGTAAAAATAACTAGCTTATGCTGCTGTGAGGAGAAAAAAAAATCTTACACAAACTAATTTTTTTCGAAGGGGAAGTCTAAAATAGATTTGTAAAACAACACCACCATTCAGAGTGCGCTCATCGGCTACTTCTGAGAGTGACGTCATTGTTTTGTCTCCCTGTCTGTGCCCAGGCGATGATGTCATCGCTCCATCACACATGTTTCTGGCCATATATATCATGCTCGCACGTCCGTCGGAGGACATTTCCACGTGTTTTCACGGAAACTACAAAACCCTGAAAGCTTTCCACCGTAAAATGTAGCGCACGGCTGACAAACGTCAGTAAAAGCCTTATCCCATTCATTTGTCGCATTCATTTAGACAAAGTGCTCTTGCCAATGACCCCTGATGATTAAATAGCATTGATTTAACAACCTTGACTGCTACTGGCGAGACCCAGAATCTTCATAATATCGGTCTAGAAAGCCACGAGACTATTGGACTAAAGGTTATGTTTGTCTACATGTGTGGAGCCCCAGAGCAGAGTTCAGTGTATGCGCGTTATTACTAATATTGCATCGCGAGAATGAACAATGAGTCTGTGTACTACATTTGGCTTGTAATCCGAACCTGGCCAAAAACATTATATCTCTTATACCAGTAGCCATAAAAGAATTTCCATGAGAGTCGATGATATAAAAAAAAATAGAAAAGGCTTTCACCATTTCTGGCAATAATACAGGTGTTAAAATCTTAAAACACCAAAATAGACACCTTTCACAAAGTGTCTAATTCGCAAAAGCCACACATACGTGTGGCAAAATATGCAAATAAAAAGCTTTGATAATATAAGCATTGTCCTTCAAAATGATTGGCCTACACCAGACATGCCTTTATTTTGAGTCTGATTGTCAGTGTTTGCCTTATGTTGCCAAAAGGCAATCAGCTCGGGACAATGCAATATCAATGCTTAGTAGCTCAGGTGGAGCTGTTTAAGCTATGGGTAATTTTGCCAGGGTAGATATGTAAAAAAAAACATTTTGTGAAAGGTGTCTATATTTGTGTTTAAAGATCGTAACACCTGTATAATTGCCAGAAATGGTGAAAACCTTTTCTATTTTTTTTTTACATATGTACACTGGCAAATGTATACATAGACGGTTATTATTTTTAGACCACGCCAAAGTCTTTTAAAAACGCGTAGAGAGGCTGGTGGCAGTGGCGCGTGTTTGGCGCGAAGCGACGATTGCGCCGACAGCATCGTTTTCGGAAGAAAAAAAACTCGAGACGTTTGGACAAACTCGTGTAAATCACGAAAAACAAACAAACGGTACAAAACCAGCAGTGGACGCGTGTCGAGTATACCGTTTGGGAATCCAAATAAAGATGTGGCGCTATCCGCTGGGTTCCGACAGTGCCTTTCATAGACACGAGTGGTGCTCCTAATGCACGTGCAGCCTCGATTAATCTCCCGCTCGGACGCGTATCCTTGCGTTTCTTCCCAGGTGGTTTCCTTCCTGAACGACCTTTACACCTGCTTCGACGCAATAATTGACAACTTCGATGTGTACAAGGTGAGCCTCGTATTGCGCTGTCGGTCTGTCTGGGGGCAATATGTGTGTTCGTGCGTCTGCTGGGTGTGTGTGCATGTGGCTGCCTGATTCTAGTCTGTTGTCCTCTCAGTTTGTTGCCCAATTTGTTTTGTGTCTACATGCCGGCCTCCGTGTCTGTCCATCTGTTTGTCTATCTGCCTGTTAGAATGTCTGCCTGCCTGCTGGTCTTTTAGGTAGGCAGACATACATCAGTTCTACCCGAATGTCTTCCCATCTGGCTATTTGCACATCTGCAAATCTGTACACATTTCTGTCTGTCGTCCACGCGTCTATCCATCTTTGTGTCCATCTGTCCACCTGCGCGGCTGTCCGCATTGCCAAGTCGCCCCGTATGCATCAGGAATCTCGGGACCATTAGGCCTGCTGATTGCTTCGCGAGAAACTGCGGTCCCCAAGTAAAACTCTCGCGCAGGAGAAGACACCACTCCGCAGACATCCATACAGATCGCTTAGCAGCACCTTATGCCCAGCCAGGTATCCGAATAGCTTCGTCAATAACCAAGATGGGAAAAGGGCTTTTGCTGCTCTGAGTGTCGTTGGAGTGCGGTCGTGGTGACGATGGTCGTCATGATGTCGGTGCTGGCGATTGTTGTTGTAATGGTGGTGATCACGGTAATGGAAAAGGATATGGCTAGGGCCTGGGAGCTTCGGTAGCCAGGAGCCAGGGTTGGCTTGCGTGTGGAGAGATGGAGTCAGTGGTGGAGTTCATGGTCGTGATGGTGGAGCAGTGTTAGTGATTCTAAGCTTGGTTTTTACCCATCGCTGCCTTCACCAAGCTGTTCCATTTTACAGCTGCTCTACTATCTCCCCTACATCCCCTCTCACTCTCTCCACTCGGCAACTTCTGGTCGTCTGGTCGCAACACACTCCCGCGCTCCGGGTTCCAAGGCTCGCAGATTCGCTACCTTGGCCGCATCGTGGTGGAATGAGTTCCCAATCGGAGTCAGGACTATAGATCCACTCACATAATTTCGGAAACTATTCAAGACATATCTGTACAACCATTACACTGGTCTGACAACAACACTTTGTCACTTTGCAATGTTAGCCAACCGGTAGTATGTATTTTTAATTCAATATTTGTGTTTAATTATTGTAGATGTGTGTGTGTGTGTGATGATATAAGTCGCCGTGGATGAGAGCGTCTGCTGAATAATAATGTTTAATGTTAATGTGTGCTGCGCGGTAGTGTAGTGATTAGCATGCTGCACCATGAACCTGGCGACCCACGTTCGATCCCCACCACTCACGGTTAGCAATATTGACGATTATCAGAACCGGTCCTGGGCCTCGCCTAGGAAGAATCGGCCTCAAATGAGTATTTGATTTAGTGTGTGAACCTCTCCGCTAGGGAGATAACGGCTGCTGACCACATTGTTGTTGAATGTGCCGTTCTCTCCGCAGCTCTGTGAAGCGCTTTGTGACCCTCGGGTGAAAAGCGCTGTATAAATGCAATTAATATTATTATCACTCCTCGTGTGCGCTGACGGCCTTTATAGCGGCTAGTCGCGGGATCTTTGGAGTTGGTGGGTGAGTTTAGAGTCATGATTGTTAGGGTAAGAGCAGGGGTGTTGGTGACGGTGGTGATAGTTATAGTGATTGGCTGCAAACGTATCGGTGCTGGAGGTGACGGAGGTAATGATAATACTTGCAATGATGGAAGGGACAGAGGTGACTATGATGGAGGGGATGGAGGTGGTGACATTGGTGGGGTACGGACGCAGGTGGAAAATGAGAGCTTCGACCTCCTGCCAAACCTGAAGGCAGGAACTTTTCCACGGGGATAGCTGAAAAACACGAGGCAGAGAACGAACTCTTCCCCCCACTTCCCCTCCACCTAACGATTTCTGTATTCGGTTACCAGAGCTTTCCTTGGCAGATGTCGAGCGCTCGTGGCATGGCGTGCAGACGATGAGGCCCCTGTAGGGTGGAGGGCGAGGGAGCGCTCAATCCCTCGCAATCCCGCCATCCGCGGCGGCCATGGGGCCCTTGTGTTAGGAGGTGTGCACCCGGTGGTGGCCACCGGAGCCACCGAGAAATTACCAAAACAAAAACCCAAAAAGCAACCACCCTGCCCCCTGCAAGAAAGCCACCATGTCTGGGACGATGCAGATTTAGCTCCCCATCCTCCTGTGAATCTGCCCACTGCTGCATACTCACTCCACTGAGCCCGGCTCCTCTATGCCTCCCAGTTGGTGCTCGTCAAGTACGCTTTGTGGAATTTGTGCACGTACGAAATTGTGCTTGTTACTATATTTAATGGAGCAAGTGTTTTTATGTTTGCATGTTTGTGTGTCTGATGTTGATGGAATCGGGTTCGAATCCTTTGCAAGCGCAGATGTAATCTGCACAACACCGAGGCGTTTATGTGTAACTTCGGCTTTACTTTCCACTTATTGATTACCCTATTTAAACTTCAGAGAGTCAGCAGCAATATTCCAAAATATATGTCAGGGAGAAACCCAGGTCACAATGGTCATATTAGCAGAAAACATCATCAATAATTGATGTTAGATGAACGTGTTACACGCTTGGAACAATATCGCCTGTAGGACAGCTGCTCTACTAGTCCATACAATCCAGTGGTATAGCCATTGAGAGTGCGGGCAGTGTAAATGTCCAGGGGAGACTATCGTCCAGCTGTGGATTAACAAAACGGCTGTACACGTGTGTCGGGTTAGGGATTGGCTTCAGCGCTGCATTTCAACGTGGGCACTATTTCACTTTCCAACACCTGACAATAAAGTGCAGTTGAACGATTGAACGAATATATGAATGGCCCTGTTTCCACATTCGCCGTCTCATGGGCAATCAGGCCTGGCTGGTGCAGTGTTGATCTAACAGGCACGGGACCCCATAATGTAAGCGGAGGGCTCTTTGCCATAAAATCGGCAGTTTACCGATATTTATTCAAGCAAGTCTGACCGCTGTTTAGGCTCTTCATTTTAAAGGTCAGACCCGACTTTGTCGAGAAACAATACTGCTGACATTAAGCACTCCCAGAATGTCGTGCAGCTCACAGTTTGCATACATGTGTTATTGTCATATTTAATGTAATTGTTTTCATTTTCCATGACGTTAACGGTTATTTTTAAAGGAGCGAACGAGAATTGTTATGAACGGCTGCTCTGTTGGCCTGGCCGTGTCGAGCGTTTCTCCTTGGCGGCGTGGCGCCTTGCACATTCGATGACGCCTCTCCGACATCACATTTCGCCCCCCCCCCCCCCCCNNNNGCGCCAGGTGGAGACCATCGGCGACGCCTACATGGTCGTGTCGGGGCTGCCCGTGCGCAACGGCAAGCGACACGCCATCGAGGTGGCGCGCATGTCGCTCGCGCTGCTCTCCGCTGTGCGCTGCTTCCACATCCGTCACCGACCCGCGCAGAGGCTGCTGCTGCGCATCGGCATCCACACCGGTGAGCGCGGGGGGTCGAGGGTGGGGGAGGGGGAGACTGCGACGGCACGGACAGTTGTTCACTTAAAATCATCAATTAATTGCATTTCTACAGCGCTTTTCACCCGAGGGTCACAAAGCGCGGCTCTCGTAATGCTGATTATGACCCAGCCAGCGGGACGTCATCGGTCAGTTTGGCACCAACACCATCCCTTCGTGTGCCCTTCCGCCCTGAATACAGTT
>JAZEWT010000015.1:10403550-10440753 GCA_036362905.1 Mordacia mordax | reverse complement strand
TTTCCGGGATAGGTTCCGGCTCACCGTGACCCTATATAGGATTAAGCGGTTTCAGATAATGAGATGAGATGAGATAATGAGATGAGATGAGAACTATATATTGTGCCCTGTCCTATATCATCTCATCTCATTGTCAGAAACCGCTTAGTCCTGTACAGGGTCGTGGTGAGCCAGAGCCTATCCCGGAAGACACAGGGCGTAAGGCAGGGATATACCCAAGATGGGACGCCAGTCCATCACCGGGCACTGAGGGCAATTTAGTCTGCAAGCCAATTAACCTATGCAACAGCATGTTTTCGGACTGTGGGAGGAAACCGGAGTGCCCGCCGAAATCCCACGCGGACACGGGGAGAGCATGTAAACTCCACACAGAAAGGCACCCGAGCCGAGATTCGAACCCGGGATCTTCTTGCTGTGAGGCGACAGCGCTACCCACTGGGCCACCGTGCCGCCCGTTCTATATCATAGTACTTGCAATATATTTTCTCAGGATTACTATTGAAAAAGGGTATGATGTCAAGTGAGCTTTATCTGGTCATATGTCACTAAAGTTCAGGACTGCATCATTCACTATCAATAATGTTCTATCCACTGCTATCTCTTACGCTATGATAATTGCCCTTTCGAGATAACTGTGTCGAGCGTTCCTCATGCCTCCTTCGCGACATTTCACCTTCCACGTTGGAGGTATTATCAGGCTTTTGACTGGCTTAGTAAAAAGAAGATGCTTTATATCTGTAGTACACCCGGCGTACCGCGATACTCACCAGGACAAGCGGTATAGAAAATGGATGGATGCTACTTCACCCGCTGTGTTTTTGTGATGGTAAAAATAGTTGTGTATTTCAAAATGCCACTGATTCTTTTGTTTCTTCTGGTGTCATTGTGAAGTAAGCCATCTCGTGCACACGAGCTGATCTCATCGCTCCATCTCCCACGGTGGACGTATTCAAAGGGGAATTCTCTCCTGTGGATTCTGCGCCGTGTCCTGTCCAGGCAATTGGCCATTAACCTTTTCATGACACGAACTGTCCACGCTCAGAAATGTACGGCTACGTTTACATCACAACAGTACAATGCAGGTTATATAAAAACACGACACCTTGCAATCTAACCATTCACAATGTCGATGATGTCTCCAATGTGGGAGGCGGAACGTCGCGAAGTACAGAGGAGTGGCGCTCGATACGGCTATCCCGGAAGATCAGCTCTTAAGAGCAATTCTTATACATCGAGCCGTGCAAAGCCACATCAGTACATGACTAACAATGCATTATCTGGCATTGCGCAAAACGTTTTTATTCCGTCTATAAAACCCTTTCTCTTATAGGGCATCGTTAATAATAGTGGTTAACTGTTTTGTCTGTAATGTTGTTGACTGTGACATATCTTGCTATTTATTCCGCACAGCGGGAATTTCTGATATGGCGATACTTTACGGGAAATGATTACTGCAGCTGTAAGAAAATTCTTTAAGACATACTTTTTCAACGAACGCACGAGTGTGCATGTATTTAAAGGAGACGAGATCCTAAATTTCCTAAAATGCTCACATTTGGTCCATGAGCAAATTTACATTTAAAATTAAATATGTTCGTTCTCCGATGTTTTACTGCGGGGGGTGTCGTTGGATCACTGTGTTTATTGATCTTCGGTGTTGCCGCACGCTGTGCTGATGAAAAAATACAGTAAAAAAATGAACTATGCAACGCTCCTGCTGTGACTCGTAATTGATCTTCAATTTGTTTTATTGATTACATCAATTCCTTCGAATCAACAATTTTCACCGATAAAAGGAGATGTAAACAAAAGATATTTGCAATCACCTATTTATTTAGCATTTGCACATTTGGTGGTATAGGTCCATTCAGTTTAAAGCGTTATAATTAGCAGTGTTGAGAGCTCGAAGGTGAATGACGTCACAAAGAATATTTTTTTCACGGATGAAGAAAAAAGTCACGCAAAAAATTCCCTTTGTCAGCAGATAATCTGGTGGGTAAGATATGTTACTCTGAGGACGATAAGATTATTGATCTGGTCTGCGAATTTGCTCAGGTGTAAACATCACCCTCAACAAAATAATAATTGCACTTCTCGAGCGCTTTCACCCGAGGGTCACAAAGCACTGCACAGAGCTGTGGAGAGAACGGCATGCCAGAAACAACAACACAAGAACAGCAAATATAGCAACAAAAACGCTTTTTTGTTACAAATTTGAGCTGTGGCGAGAACGGCATGTCAACAACAACAACATCGAACAATGGCTATAATTTATGGGACACAAAATAAGCAATTAAAATAATTGATCAACAAACAAGACGGGAAAAAATGCTCCCGAACAGGCGCAGATCGGCAGCGAGCCACCATCCCGGCACGACAACAGTGAGCCGCATTAAGAGTCCTAGCCATAGGACTTGAAAGCCTTGCGGAACAAATGAGTCTTGAGACGAGATCTGAAGATGCCCAGGGACTCAGCTGATCGAATCTCTACTGGAAGGGCATTCCAGAGTCTGGGAGCAGTGCGCGAGAAGGCTCTGTGACCCATCGTTGAAGAGTTTCACAAAAGGTTAAGGTGCAGCCCTAAAATAGTTCGCTCACCGCACTGCTGGCGGAAGGGCCTTCAAAAAAGTGAGCTACAGATAGTCCCCCTTCAGAAGGTATTTGGCCTACAGTTCCAAGCTGGTCAGGATTCTTGGAAGAGGCGGGAATATCTACACTTTAGCTCACCCACACGTGACACTAACGTATAAACGAGTCGGTAAAACGGAGATTTTATCTGCCCAATACCAAGGCCTTTGTTTTATATCAGCTTTACTTCTCAATTATTGATCACCCTTCTGAAAATGTAACACCATTCCAGTTTTAAAGTGTACAACTTTGGCACTAGTTTCGTCAATTCTTTTAAGCACTGCTCCACATTCATCCAGAACAAATAGTCAACAAAAGATGTCACAAGAACGTGCTACACACTTGGAACAAGATCGCATGTACGGTGGACACTCGTTGTTTTAAATGCCACGCCAGGAGATCGAAACCGCGGCCCCCTCTGCATGGCAAGTCTCGTGAGCTCACATTATACCACGACAGCATCGATCTGCTTATGCAAACGGCAATCCTAAGTTTTAATCGTGGCAAACGAGAAAGTCATATGTAATTAACAGAACAGGTTTTTACCATTCCTGGCAAATATGCAGGTGTTAAGATCTTCAAACACCAAATAGACACATTGAAATAGACACATTGAAACACATTGAAATAGACACATTGAAATGTGTCTATTTTGGTGTTTGAAGATCTTGCCAGGAATGGTAAAAATGGTAAAAACCTCTCATCTCATCTCATTATCTGAAACCGCTTAATTCTATATAGGGTCACGGTGAAGCCGGAGCCTATCCCGGGCGGCGCGGTGGCCCAGTGGTTAGCGCTGACGCCTCACAGCAAGAAGGTCCCGGGTTCGAGTCTTGCATAGCGTGTGGAAATGTGCTGAATGAGGGCCTCCCCATGTCGTGGGGGGTGGGTGGTGTGGGTGGTGTTTGACCATACTTCACCACGCAGGGGTTCAGTGCGGGTTATTGCTGAGGGTGGGGAGCATATATGTACAGTACAACAAGTAATCTTGCCGCACTGCGTTCGCATTAATCGCTCAAGGACTGTTACTGCGTACATAGTGTGCGTTGTGTAATAACGCGTCCGGGAATGTTGCTCTGTATTAATTACGCGTTGCTAAATGAGGATTAAAAACGATTTGATTTAAAACAATCGCTGCTCCATTCATTGCTACAGCCGACGGTGTCCGGCACGGCTCTGCGCGGCGCAAAAAAAAACGCGATTTCTTAATTCATCGCATCACTCGGCGACTCTGAAATTCAATTAACGTCGGAATTAAACAACTTACCGAGTCCGACGTTCCACCAGTGTTACGATAAAATATTCGTACGAAAATAAGTGTACTAATAAAGGGAGCCGCAATCGCGATGAGACTCGCACGCTCAGGCATCGATTAGCGCGCTCTGCGCCAGGCAGAGCGAAGAGATCCCGCTCAAACATGGCCACGTTTAGGAGGTGACCACTTCACCTCGCCCCGTGTCCCCTCCTCTCCCTGCAGCGAGCAACCGGCAGCGTCTCTCTTCGCACGCTCGCACGCAGCACACACCATGGAAGCCCCCGCTAAGCACAAGGGGAAAATGATAGCCTCCAACGCACTGGACGCTAAGGATGAATTAGAGGAGGTAGGCCCCCCGACCTCGGATAGTTTCGCTACCGAGGAAGGCGCTCCTCGCCCGGCCCAGCTCGGCTTCCTCGCCGGGGGTTCTGGGACCCTGCTCTCGGTCTCTGTTGTTGCCCTGTTTATTGTCCGTTTTGCGTGTTTTTTTGCATCGCCTAAAGACTTTAAGGTATTCTAGGGACTCTAGGCTAGAATCTCGTAGAGTTTGTGTGCAGTGTATCTATCGTACAGTAGGAATGCCCGGAGTTCTGTGTTGGTGGCTACAGTATGGGATGTAACGCGAAGTTTGTCGGTCGTGTTTTATTCTTAGCCACTGTGGTGTTTGTGCGTGCTTTTTCTTTGTTTACAACACAGGTTGCCCTTGTAAAATAGACTTTTGTCTCAGTCGATTCTTACCTGGTTGTGAATAAAGACAATGTACGTAAACGAGTATAGTAGCGCCCTTTACTGCGCTAGATGTCAAGGGTGCTGCGAGTTTAAAGCGTGTAGGGTTAATGCAGCCTCGTTTCCCTCGGCGTTGGATAGATTGAGTTTTAAATTGTGGGAATTTATTATTGGATATCCCATGGAGAGGTTACCTCCCCGTCAAGTGAATGTCCTGCCCTGGCTCGTAGTCAAAATAGTAAGCCTTGGTTTAATTAACAAGCCTGACTGTTGGTGATTATCATTTGAAAGTGATAGCGTTTGCCTCCCTACGTATGTCGATAGTATCGGTTCAGAAATCCTGATGGGCTAAAGTGTTCTTTTTTAAACTTTTAGTGGAGGGACGTACCATTGTCTAAGTTTGACTTTAGCACGTAAACGTTGTATTACTATTGTTCTGTTAAATGTTCGATTTCCGGCCGTGCGTTTTATTGCGTATTATTCCTCGGGTGAATACGTTGACTCACTCTGCGAAGTCAGCAGTGATCAACCCACGGATATTTTGTTCTTACCTTGGGAATGTAAAATTTACACCCATGGTTCGTGGCTATGAAATGCAAAAGCCATCATCCCATTCCCATCGAGTAATTTGGAGAGATACTGTTAGCCCAATTGTAAGCCCTGAGAATTTATAATCAGTGGGTAACTTCTAGAAAACAGCTCAACTTTCAGCAAGTGGTGTATTATCACGTGAAGACAATCCTTATTGGGATTGATGATTGTTTTTTTGCAGAAAACGGATAAATATTGGACTGTTGTGACAGAAACGCATGTGGGACGTGTTCCTTGCCAGATTCGTAGTGGCTGAAGCTGATTTGTTCTGAATAAACTCAGACTAATTATAGAGCAAGCAGAATTAAACACTGAAGTATGGTTTTTAAAAGTATCAGGTCGTTGTTAGGCTTAGCATCGGCACTAACCCACCCTCAATTAAGCATCTCATTTTAGAAACACACTGTAAGGGCCTTTATACCAGTGGTGGCTAAATGAGATTTGCTGAGTGAGGAGATTGGTGTAGTAGGTATATCCAGTATTTTAATTGACTGTTTTAAGTCACCGTCATAGAGTGGTGGACTTGTGTTACATTGCAAACCATGCAGTAGTAATAATAACCTCTGATATTTCAGATTTAATACGTGTGTATTGTATGTATAATGCGGTGGACTTTTTAAAGGGTGACCAAATGGTGCATTGTCCAGGAATCCATTTAAAGGGAGCTTATTTTTAACGTGTGTTTAGAAATATTTTTTGAGGGTGGCACTTATCCAGGCTGCTGGTGTTTACACTTGAGCAAACAATGAGATGGGGAAATAAATATCAGCCACTGTCAGTGTTGTTATGGACTATGCTGGAAATAATTGACCATTAACAATTGTGTGCCTACAGAAGCTGGACCGATGCATGGCCACCGTCACCTCCATGATAGTCAGCGTATCTGAAAGGGAGGCCAACGATGCCCTCACTGCCTACGTAAGTAAACTTCTGCCTTAACGCAGAGCAACAGCGAGTTTAGTTTGCACAGAACAGTGGGTTTTACCTTGAGAGGTCTCTAATTCTACACCCACAGTTTCCTCCTCTTAGAGCCCTGAAAGTACCACTGTGAGATTTGCTAGTATCTATGTTGTTGCACAGCAACTTGGTGATGAGGTTAGTAGATCATGCAAATTTTGTGAAATTCCAGCTTTCACTAGACTATAACATGGCAAGGGGAATGCAGTACAACATGCGCATTTGTGATTTGTATGAACTTTGAATCTCTGTTGTATGTGTGGCTTTTCTCTGGGTACACCAGTTTCTTCCTACATTAAGAATAATATGCATGACAAAGGAGTTGTTAAAATGTTCGAAGGTAGCAACCCTGTGTCGAAGAGTTATTAGGTTAATTGAGGCTTTCTTGGATAAATGAAATAACATCCTAATTAAATCATCCTAGCTTACCTTGGCAGATGTGTCTGTATATGCCACCATCGTTGATTTGAACTTTTGGTTTACAATACCAACTGCAAAATTAAATTAGAATGCCATGAATAATGAATCATTCTGGGCTTTTGTCTTATTTTCAGGTGCAGTCCCGTTTTTTACATTTTAGGGATCCAAATTGTACATCATATTAATAGCCAGTGTTTGAATTAGGATTAAATGCATTTTAACTAGATTTAGTTATCTGGAATAGGTTCTTGTGACCCCTGCATCTAGTAAACACAACCATTCAGATGGCAATGATTCAGAAAAATAAATTTCGCGTGAATCATCCCACTGTTTTTGTTACATCTCACAACACCTGTATTTATAGCCCAGTTTGTGGATTTTGGCCTTGTGAAATTTTGCCCGAGAAATTTTCACCAACCGTCTTGAGCAATTGTGTTCTACCATGTCTGTGTGCAGGTGTGTAAAGGAGCACCACAGCACGAAGAGACGTGTCTCGGGCTGACAGCCATCATTCTGACCGACCCAGCCCAGGCTGCCAGGGTACTTACTCTTTCACCTCGACCGGAAAGTGATGATTACGCTGTGTTCTATCTTAACTTTACCTACCATTGGTCGTTTCATTGAGGTCAAATGACACGTGAGTGCATTTCGTGGGATGGTGTTGCCATCAGTGCGTACATCTCCGATTGATAACTGACACGATAAACTGGGCGTGTTGTCTTCTCTCTAAGCGGCTCCACAACCCAAAAGTTAACAATGCACAGTTTGGCTACATTCACTGCAACGTGAGAAGTAAGTGCTGCCCTTTCCCCACTCCCCAGAACCCAACCAACCAACCACGTCATCCCGCACTACCCTGTGGTTGCTGGTAAGTTGGTTGGTTGGTTGGCTGGCTGGTTGGTTCCTGAGAAGAATGGAGAGAGAACTTTGTTGTTATATTTATTCTAACTTGGGTTGTACCAGAATGAGAGTCTTATGTGTGTTAACAGTGACGTGCCCCTGTGCAATTGAGTTGTGAGATGGAATTGTCTGCTTTGGGCAGTGCTATCGGGACCTGACCCTGGTGAGTCGAGATGGACTGGGGCTCGTCCTTGCAAAGGTGAACCAGCTGCTGATGGAGAAGTTCCTGAAGATGCATGACATTGCCAGGAACCAGGTGAGAGGAGAAGACGGCAGAAGGGATCATATGCTGTCGATTTCACTCAAAGTTCTGCTGCTTTACTCAAAGTTTTGCTGCTTCTCTATGAAAAAGGCACTTATTATTATGTAATAATAGTAATTATAATTTATAACGCACACGTGTTCCTTCATTGTCGAATAGAGAACGAGTCAGATGCGTGAAAAAAACGAAGAAAGGCAGCCGTGCACCCAGCTGGTGCCAACATTTTCTCGACACTGCATCCTGTAGATTATGATATTATTGGCCAATTAATTAATGAGTATTTTTGTTTTGTTATGGGAGCAAACTGGAGAATCTGGGGTCAATCCACTCACAATAGAGAGAGAATACAAAAAACTCTACACAGACAGGGACCAGAGGCAGGAATTGAACCCCTTTGGGCAGGATTCTGTGAGGTGCAGATGTTACCACTGTGCCACCATGCCTACTAATATCCAGCAGGCTGACATGTTGGGCAGCAACCATTCTTCAGGGCACGTAGGTATATTAATACTATTTTATAATAATATATTAATAATAATATAATGAAACAACTCAACACGTTTGTCAATTCGCATTGCCTTTAAAGAAAGAAAATACAGGCCACATTTTGGGCAATGGCCCTTTATCGCACATGGGTATAGAGATATTGACTTTTTATGTGGTAGGTCTAAGAAACCTTGGAAGTATTTATTGAAGTTCATATGAATGGTTTAGAATTGCCATATGAACATGTCCATAAACGAATGTAATTTACAAGTAATCATATAAACTAATTATTGTCCAGTGCACCTTGTTACATTAAATGTGCTCTATTTTGGTTGCTCTCACCCAAACGCTGATCATTAGTACCTGACTAGATAAAGTTATGCAGTTTAATAATTGTAGTTTCCTTGGTGGATCTGTTATTAGTCTTAGTCTGAGTTTAATTATTTGAATCCTGTTTTTGTACCTTGGTTAAAGTTGCAGCTCTTGTCAGGAAACTCTTCATACAATTTGCTTTTAAACACGTCTTGAGCTCTATTCTTAAATATGCCTTTAATTTAAGTAATAGTTATTTGAAATATGGCAGAGTGGTGGTGCACTACCATATGAACTTGGCCTCCAAAGTTTGATTTTCAGCCACAGCTTACATAAGTGGAAAGTGAGACTTTCAACGTGTAATGAATAACTTAAGCACTTACACTTTAGGTGTAAAAAAATAACCTCCCCTACAATTAAATTCCATGAATTCAAGATCATGATTTGATCCAGAAATTTATGATTGTTTTACATTGCGATGCCTACGGCGGCTGCTAGTGGCTGCAGGCATGACATAAACCCATTACATACAACGTCCCAATAGAAAAGCATAGCTCCTAAACGTTAGGACTGCAGGGTGGTGTAGCGGTAACTTTGGGTACTTTTCTGCGTGGAGTTTGTGGGTTCTCCCTGTGTTCGGCGTGTGTTTTCTCTGGGGTTTTCTGGTTTATGCCCATAATTACAAACTCAATTGATCGGTAATAATAATACATAGGATGCAATGTCTAGTAAATTGACGTTTCCTTGCTTCTCTGAGGAATTTTTTCTTTGAACAAATAGTTTCGACATTGAACAAATACTGAGCCACACATTGTCAGTTTGAAATAAAACATTAATATTAATGTCATGCATGTATCGTGTGCTGAAGAATAAATGTTTATCAATGAATTGGCACATTGTGACACTTCGGTTAGCTACCAAGGTATTATTTTCTGGCATAAATTGGACATTTATCCTAAATGGTATTTAAATGCTCCTGTGTTGTAAATCGTAGCTGTGCAGGCTGTTGGCGCCCATCGTACACAGGCACACGTGCTAACAATTAACTGACAAACTGCAAAAGTAGCACTGTTTTGACTGGAGAGTTAATGCGTTATGGCAGAAGAGTGGAGAGGGTTGGACCTTCACAAACGAAACATTGTTGAAGTGTGTGGCTGAGGGGTTCAAAGCCAGAAGTGGTGCTGCCTGTAGGCCCCGCATGGCTATGGCTAAATATAGGGAATGAAAAGCACGCTTGTCACAGATGTTTGTAATTTGTGCAAAATATGGAGCATTGCATTCTAACCAGGAGTCTCAGAATAACATTTGTCATCAACGTCAAGTGTACAAAGGATTCTGTATTTGCCACTGTTTGCTTAAAAATCTCATGGTGGTATTTTTTTAGCGATGTTAAAAATTTGCCACTTTAAGTAATACAATATTAAACGAGCAGCTCTCCATTAGACTGATGTTGAGGTGTTATTCGAATGAACTTGAAACGTGCTGCATGTTTATGGTGGGAACGGATGATAATGTTTGCAAAGTTAGGTTGACATTGACTCTGAAATGACTTTAAAAAATAAGTGATTTTTTTTTTCTTTCTCTTTATACGTTTCATTCCAGGAAGAGTTGAATATTCAGAAATTCAAATCTAGGTCGTCCTATTTGTTATAAAAAAAATGTCAATCATGACTACTACAATTATGTGTTTTATAAATAGCGCTCTGTGTATTAGTTTTTTTTTTCTTCTGGCTTATGTTCACAATCGGTGAAACTACCAGACAAGCAAAAGGACTGCTTTGCATTCAAATGTCATGTATGCCAAAAAATTACATCTGACCTGAAATGTGAAAAGAGGAATTATGATCTAAAAGTATGCTATTGTGCTTGCAAATCCCACATGATTAATTGTGCACATATACCTCCCCCCCCCCTTAATATTTACTTAATATGCTTTTGTGAGGGCTTTTATTTTCAGTGGTACTAAAATTACACTCAAGTAGCAGTTGCTACCTGAAAAGATAAATATTGTTTAGTGAGAAAAAAAGCTGTTTAATATGCATCTGTAGTTTGCTCTGTATGCAGAATTGAGGTTATACTATCGGGCTTGTAAATCAAATGTTCTCACATTTACCGAACGGCTTTGCTTCCTTTTTTGTCATTTCCAGCTGGTTTGGTTGATCCGAGAGATTGTGAAGAACGGAGTGATCGGTGCCGACGGGGTTACCATGACGCTGTTAAAGCAGATAGCAGGTAAGCACCATTAGAACCACCTTAAAACTCAATCGCTCTGTCGCAGCAAAGTACATGGTGTTCTGAGTGTTAACAATTCGCACATTCTCGTCTTTGTTTCACACACCTGCAATCCATTACGTCTTCCCAAGCTATTGTGCAATTTTGTTCATTGTATGACATGTAGTGGTTTAGATGGAATGAAATATCCATTAAAGCTTGACACGTTCAAATCGTGTAACCTTCCATAAACGGACCATATGTAGTTTTGAAGAAGTGAATTTCGGACTTGGGGCTAACGTTTCGTTTGCACACGACTGCTTTTGTATTGCATTAATTTGCAGTTTTGCTTTACAGGTGGGGATACAAGTCCCAAGAATATTTGGTTAGCAGAGACGGTGTTGGACTTGTTAACTGACTACAGGTACGTTTTGTGGTTCGTGGGGCATGTTTGAGCAAATAAAGTTTAAATACCTTAACTGGCATTTGGCAGTCATGCCTTTTGTTAAGGAGTTTGATGCCCGTGTTAGTTAAGGGTCTTTATAGCCCTGTAAACCAGCTTCTCACTTGTGCTTTTTCTTGGCATTAAATATTTTCATTCTCCTCATTGATTGCAAGCTTATTATGGTAGAGGGGTTAGCATGATTCAATGAATCCCAGAGATATGCCAACTGGAGTCTTACACCCCTGCTAGGAGCTCTCTTGAGGAACAGATCTTGGGGGGAGGTTCCTGACAAATAACGAAGCTCAGACCCTCTGACTAAAGGAGGTTGGCATCAGGAAGGGCATCTGTCCATACATTTCTGCTCCAATTCCCCACCATTGGGCGGCAACCAGGATGCCTGCTGTGTAAATGGCAAACATGAATATTTTCATTGGCATTTAATTTTTAAAATTGCATACTTGTTCTTTACCATATGCAGTTATATGTTGATTCTTTATAAATCAAGCATTGTTATTGTAGATTTTTTTTTTACACGGCTTGTAAAAATATTGGCATACATGGTCAATTTCCAATTAGCCGTGCCAGTGGGAGACTAAACTGAGCGATGGTCGAGACAAAGAAAACCAAGAATAATGCAAACCATGTGAGAATGTCACTATGAAGACATCTACCTTTTAATAATAATAATAAATACAATTTATAACACCGCACATCTGTTCCATGTCAAATGTATTTGAAAAGAGAACAATTCAGAGGCACGAAGTAACGTTACAGAGACGTGGAGGGGAAAGGCAGCCATGCGATTAACCGGCGCCAATATTTGCCAGACACTGCTTCCTGTATATTATGACTTTTTCGGCTAATTAGGGAGTGTCTTTCAGTTGTGGAAGGAAACCGGTGAAAACGTGTACAGAACAATGGGAAGGAGAAACAAACTCAACGTAATAATAATAATAATTTCAATTCCAGAGCACTTTTCACCCAAAGGTCACACAGCGCTGCACAGAGCTGCGGTGAGAATGGCACGACTTAAAACAGTGCCTGAGGCGGGAATGAATTGCCTTGAGCAGGACTTTCTCTGAGGTGCTACCCTGCTTTTAAACCTACATAGACAGGGTTGTCGTTACCTTGTCATAAGTAGCATTTGTTTGCCAACACAGCATTGTGGTGTTTGGCTTCCAGGGAATGGGTGCTGAAGAACAGCCTGCTCGTATCAATGGCCGTTTATACGTTCTTGAGGATCATCGTGGACCACAACGGCAGCCCAGCCTTGACCACCTTCCGTCAGAAAGAAGTCGACTTCTGCATTACTCTGCTCCGCGAGCGGGTACGTGGGTTAAAAAACGAGACATTTGCAGCAGTGTTTTTTGTTCGGCCTACATTCTCCTTATGTGTTCATGATTATGCGCAGAATTTCTAACATGATAATACGATTTTTTAAGCGCGCAAGTTTCACGTCTGCTCATGGACTAGACACAGAGAGGTGCGAGGTTAGCTCAGAGAGGTGGGGAATGATGGGAAAGCAGCCATGCAGCCAATTGGCACCAATATTTGCCAGACACTTCGTCTTGTATTATGTGATGTTATCGGCGGTTTAATGAGTTTTTGTAATTGTGGGAGGAAACCGGTGAACACAGAAGATATTCACGCACAACAGGGGGACAACACACAAACTTCACACAGAAAAGCCCCTGAAGCAGAAATCGAACTTCCTTGAGCAGAAATTTATTTTTCTGAGGCACAGATGTTACCACTGTGCTATCATATTCAATACATAACTGCACGGTTATTTTCTGTTATAGTGGTGTTCCAGTTATTGTAAACAAGCGTTCAAGCTTTCAGTAATCCAAGGTCTCCTTTGCAAAAGAAATATTTTATCGTTACGTACTCTTACCTGGCTTAAATGAAATGTCAATTCAATTACTACTTCTCATGCATCTCTGTGCACCTATTCAATTAATATAAGCAATCGGTTGACCTTGTAACCTAATGTCGTTCACAATCTCTTAATGACACATTTCAAAGAATTACTTCCGTGGGAAGCCTAACGTAAATATTGCATCACGGAGCGTTCATTTTCATCAGTGTTTAAAGCGCTGCTTATGTCGCTGTTGATGTGTTTTTGTCTTGCTGCGAGTGCAGTTTGCAGATTGCACGATGATAGGGCGGGACCTTGTAAGGCTACTGCAGAACGTTGCCAGAATTCCCGAGATCGAGAAGCTCTGGAAGGACATGCTGCACAGCCCACAGTCGCTGAACCCGCAGTTTTCAGGTGAAGATTCCTCCCACTCGCCCTCCCGCTCTTAACAGCTGGTTACCCTTCATGCCCCGCCGATCGCGAGTCGCGAGCCGCCCTTCGTCGGCCGCCCCTCGGGTGACGGCGATGGTTGGCCGCCTATCGTCGAACATCACCGGGCCCAGCGTGTTCCGCTGCAGCTCATTAAGCGCGTCTCTTGCAGGCATATTGCAACTCCTGCAAATGCGAACGTCGAGGAAGTTCCTTACGTGCCGGCTCACCCCCGATATGGAGACCAAACTGCTCTTCATGATGTCAAAGGTATTGAGATGGCACGCGATGAACCAGCCAACGCCATATCTCTTCGCGAGCACCTTCAGTGAATAGGGAGGAAACATTCCAAGCTGACATGCTGCTACTCTATATGAAAAGACATTTTTGAACAATAGTTGCGCTGTTTTACTTTGTTTTCGTACCAAAACACAGAAATGTTAAAAATACCAAAGTCGTTCTCTATGTAAAATGGAAATATTTTATTTTGCCCACCAGTCAGCCTGTGGTCTTCGATACCCATAATTTAAGGATATTTGTTTAAGCAGGTGAGCTCTAGATCGGTATTGCTTTTCCTCATCTCGTGATGTGACTTTTGGCATGAGCGCTTCTAAAGCCCCGTGCCGCTACACCACCCGATTTGTTTGCACACAGGTGCGCTTCGGGCAGCAAAAACGCTACCAAGACTGGTTCCAGCGACAGTACCTTTCAACGCCCGACAGTCAGTCCCTGCGCTGTGACCTCATTCGCTACATTTGCGGGGTGGTGCACCCCTCGAACGAGGTGCTTTGCTCCGACATCCTGCCGCGGTGGGCCCTCATCGGCTGGCTCCTCACCACCTGCACGGTGAGCTTTCCCGTGCGTTTTTGCTTTTAAAGCGCAGAAACGCGGGTGCTCCGACGCACCTGAGTGCGTTGTGTTGTTGTAATATACTGTCTCAACGATTGTTAGTCGTTGATACAGATCCGTAACAATTGGGCATTTAATTACTTACACTCCACACCACGATTCAATGAAATGTCATGGTTTGGGGTCATGACCCAAGTAAAGATTTGTGTTATTGTCTTGGCAGTTTTGTTCATTTGTACTGTCTGTTGTGTACAATGTCTCGCTTAATCTTTTGTCACATCTGTGCTATATTCAACATTTGATTTGGTTATTTCTCCATACATTGATTACTTATGTTATTCTGGCAGTGATTGATTTATTTAAATATGTTATTCTCATTGTACGTTGACTTACTTTATATATAGGCTTTAATAAGATGTAATCGCCAGCGAAATTTCATAGTGACATTTTAAAAATCTATCTTTCTTTTTAAAATGCCGGTTTGATAAAAAAAAGAAATCAGTCAGCATGTTTGCTTACGTGACAATTTAGTTTTATTTTTCTGGTTTTCAGGTTGCTTTAATACCTATGCGGTCTAACCATAAAGGATCCAGTTATGAATTATATGACTATTCATACAGTGACTGCTTGCGAAGAGGTTATTTTCGTTGTGCGCATATTCTGTGTCATGTTGTGAAAACCCTGAAGCTTCCTCAAAAGGCTACGGCTAACAATAGTTTTACTTATAAATGTCGATGGCAAACCCATGTCTTATCAAATAATTCCTGTTGCATCTGACAGTATGTCCAGGTGCTGTATGTCAAGGTTTGCTAACCACAAGAGGGCTTCAGGGGAGAGTTTGTGCAGTCCCACTACTACTCCGTTAAAGGAGAGCAGGCCACAGTGTTTTACGATGGCGTCTATCGTCGTGGCTGCTTGGCCATGGTCGCACTGCGGTTCATCGGTTTTTTTGCATTTATGGAGGAGATGTGCGCGTCGACCTGTTGACGTTTATTAACGGTTGATGGCACTCAAGTGTCTTCGAGGGATGTTAGACCTAGAGAGAGCCATGTGTGGACGTCGAATGAGGTGGTAATTTTGGGGCCTTCATATCATTTATATTATTGGCCAACATTCTTTTGGATTTCGGTGAATTTCTAGGATCGTGACAATCATATGATTACTGCTAATTGTTACCCCTAGTCAAGACTGTTCATTAAACCGTGGAGAGCGTGAGTTGTGGCAGCCTCTTTGGAAGCCTAATCACTACAAGCCTTATTGCTTTTATTTATCTAACAGTTTTGAATGAGTGAAAATGTACAGATGTTGACTCTGTGCTTACTCTATTTGTTGAGTTTTTTTTCTAAAATGCAGAAGTTCTGACGTGCCTTCCTCACATCCTTCTCTTTTCAGTCCAACGTGGCAGCCACCAATGCCAAGTTGTCACTGTTTTATGATTGGCTGTTTTTCCAGCCTGACAAAGACAGCATTATGAACATCGGTAAGCATGTCTTTCCTCATCCTCTAAACATTTTTTGGAGTACACGTGATTGTTTCTTGTGAGAAAATGATCGTATCACATGGCTTGCAGTGTTGTCTGATTGCATCGTGGAAATATTTACACAAAGGAATGTCTAATTAAATGCATTGTTTGCATTCCTTGCTTATGAAAAAAATATTTCCAGGATATTAATGCTTTTTAAAGTTGTTAACAAATGTGTTTTTTTTTTTTACAGAGCCAGCCATTCTTGTGATGCACCATTCTATGAGGCCTCATCCAGCAATCACTGCCACTCTGCTTGACTTCATGTGCAGGGTGAGGCTTTTTGTGTTGCAATAACAAAGTATCACTCTTGCTGTTCCAGTAGGCGAATTGAGTGCACATGTATTGTTCACCTTATGCGTGAGCCTTGGTTGGATCATTATCCTGAAGCTAAAACATTTTTTCTCGGCCGTAAAGCTTTATTAGTACCATCAAGCTAATGTCTACCTTAGTCGACCACCTAAACATACAGGGTGTATCAGAAGTCTGGACCCATAGGAACAATTACGCAATATACACTTAATCCAATTATTCAAATTGGTTTCCATTGACATCTATATACATGAATTCTTGTACAAATCTTCCTCCTACATTTGCTTGGTATAGAGTGGCACTGGGGTATTTTAATTCCTGAAATATGTAAACATACATTAGAAGTGTGTTTGTGTAACACTACAAAATTGTCACATATACATCCTATTGTTCCAGATTTCTGTTACACTATTTAAAAACCCAGTCTCATCTCATCTCAATGTCAGAAACCGCTTAGTCCTGCATGGGGTTGCTATGAGCCGGAGCCTATCCCGGCAGACACAGGGCGCAAGGCAGGAATGTACCGACGATAGGACGCCAGTCCATCACCGGGCACTGCGGGCAATTTAGTCCGCAAGCCAATTAACCTATGCAGCAGCATGTTTTTGGATTGTGGGAGAAAACCGGAGTGCCCGGCGAAAACCCACGCGTACACGGGGAAAACATGCAAACTCCACACAGAAAGGCACCCGAGCCGAGGTTTGAACCCGGGCCCTTCTTGCTGTGAGGCGATAGCGCTACCCACTGGGGAATCTCGTGTGGGTATCGTGAGGAGTGATCAAGTTTAACGTGTGGCTGTCTTGACTTGCAGATAATGCCAAACTTCTATCCTCCGTTGGAGAACCTTGTTCGGCAGGGAGTCTACAGCTCTCTCCGCAGCATTCTGGAAAAGAGGGTCCTGCAGTGAGTACTACCGACTGCCCACACATTCATTGTTGCAATCATGATGTGGGGTCACTTGTGCTATTTCTACACAGAATATTGGACGAACACAGAAATGAAATGTATATAAGGACGTATATAGACAAATTCAAAGAAAATGATTGAACCCTTTGCTTCTTGTGTGCAATAGGGGTATGGTGCTGTATGAACTCATCAATTAATATCGATGCTTAAGCTTGTGTTGCAAGTGGGAGCCCCATGTGCAATTTGTATCTGTTGGACGCAATAGGTTCCTTCGCTGTGATGACTAGTTTCTACCATTCACTGCATTATACATACAAATATATTATCTTTGAGTTCAATGTTTACCCTGAATTGCTACAGTTCGATTGCAAGTAAACGTACTGTCAATAACACAACAAACATTTTGGTTAGTGGCCCTTCAGCGTAGTTGTCCTTCAGAGCGTTCATTTTGACACAATGAGAGAACTGTATGACATGAGCTTATAAAAGTTTGGGAATAAAGGAACGACCATTGTTTCAAATCGCCATTTTCAACTGATGGGTCGTGAGCCACCATTGGACTGTGATTGCTATCTTGTGGTCTGTGGAGACCATACCCGATTGATCCAAGCTTGACAGCCCCAGCCCTTAAACGTTAGCATACTCTATGTGGCTTTGCTGCGAGGCATTCTTAATGATGAAGCTAGTGGCTTGTCCTTTTTGTCATTTTATCAAAATATTTCAGTTGGAAATTCCCTCGCGATGGAACGCATTGTTTTCAGTGGGGTCCTGCGTGTCATGCGACTCGCACACGGCAAGCGCGTAATGGCGCAAATGCAAACGTGTTAAATATATAACTGGTAGAGTGTACACAATACGATGCATATCACACCGACACACATGTATATAATTATAAAGCGCACCCCGTCGGTACCCACAGAATATATCCTAGCTATAATACTGGATAGATGAATGACTAAGTCTGATTTTGTCGGCTTCTTAAATAAACATAAGCGCCATCTGAAGAGTGTTACGCGCACCGTTGCTTCACACTTTTGACCCAACCTGTGTTGGATTTCAGGTCTCTGTCTCCACTCTTTGACAACCCCAAGCTGGATAGAGAGCTGCGCTCAATGATTCGAGAAAACTTCTCCGAGTTCACCAGCTCTCCATCACCGCCAATGGAGGGCGAGAAGCCCCTTCAGCCACAACTGCATTTCCTCGATGAAGGTAAAGTTTTAAGAGTTGCATTGTCTTTGTGGTCTTTTTCTCTTCGGTGCCTTCGCCTCTTCAGAGGTTGGCGATGATGCACCTCCAGATTTTCTACACATGCTGCGTCAATATCGTAGGTTAGTCCAGTGCTTCATTAATCCACTGCTTTTTTTGTTCTCTTCCCTTCAGAATGGACAGTCTTGCCTTCAGGCAAGATTGTCCATTCTAATCTCGTTGTGGGTTCAAGAAACACTTACCTTAATCAACCTCTGAACATGTCTCAGTGGCTTTGTCATTGTGTTGATGTAGGCTTTCACGGCTCAGGACTGCTTTCAAGAGGTGGCCATGTTGAGTGGTGGCTATCCCGAAAGAGCAGCTATTGACAGCAGTTGTTAGCGCAGTGTTTTTCACCAAATTGCTATTTGTACTTTTTTCAGCTCGTGAGGCTCTCACAGTTTTCCTTATAACCTACCTTTCCTGAATAATTTTTTAAGGTAACTTAGTTGAATATGCATTACGCTGGTTGCTGTTCATATAATATTCAAATTTGTTTAACGAAGCATTATAGACAAACAACTACGTGCATATAAAAATGTGAACGAAGTACAATTAGTTGTTTTGGCAAAGCACAAGCCACTTACGTGCCCTATTTGTCAGTCTTAAACAAATGCCACTAAAAGCATGCAGTCATTGGAAGCAAAGTAACGTGATTTCATACTCGGCTCTGTTCATTTGTTTTGAGTTGTGAATAATATTAACCCTCGACTCTCCGAGTCCCATGCTGGCTGCTGTCCTTTGTGCATCCATATCACCTGCACGGTGGGACCTTCATTGTCGCCTTCTGCCACTGCCCACCATAAGTGCCCACAACCCCTGCCCACCGTCGCTGCTGACCATTGCTGATGACCACCACTGACCATGATCACTGCCTACAGTCATTGCTCACCATCGTTTCCATCAGTCGCATCGCCTAAGTTTGGTACCATGAGCTAACGGTTGTGCATTTGGCACTTGTTGCAGAGGTTCACTATTCGAATTCAGTTTGTATCATGATTATTGCCGCGGTGCATTAACCGTAAAGATACAACACGCCCTTTACTTCACAATGGACACTTAAGATCCTAGGATGTCATTTGGAAAGGTAGAGACCATCGTGTGTTACTCTCAAGGTTCAAATGTACCAAATTTGATGAAGTGGGATATTTGTTGGCGTTGCAGAGATGTTTTATCAAGTGCTACCAATATGTGATACTGTACACGTGGTGGATGTTGCTCTTCATCTCACTGCGTCCTTCGCCCACGACCCCCGCCCCCCCGTGCCACCAGCAGTAAAAGCAGATGATCTGCCCTCACCCATGGAGCCTGACAACCACGTTGGGGAGAGAGGGAAGGACGAATGCTGCTTTGACACGACGGAGGCCACCTTCAGTGACGAGGAGGAAGAGGAGAAATCGAAAGGTGTGGCCCACATCAGTCCGGTTTGCAGTTGAAAGTTACTTTGTTGAGGAATTGCATTTGTTTTACAGTTACAGCCCTTCGTGTTTACATAGGTTTTCACAGCTCTGTGTGTTGTAATTTCTCTTAAGAACCGGTCTTCCGAGGTAGCCGTGTCCACCGTTCCTCTGCTCTTCTTCGCGAGGTTTCGCTCCCGATGTTGGAGGTTTTGTTACCATTTCTAAGCCTCAAACCTCGTGACGGAAAGTGAAGCCACTCTCGACAAGAGTATCCGGAAAGAGCAGCTTTCAAAAGTAATGCTCCGACAGCCTTTGGTCAGTCAGTTTTCTGGATGAAGGCCTCACCATGCCATGTTGGTCATGGTGCTTGTTTAACCATAATAAATCATGCTGGTCGATACAGGTTGGTAATCCCTTAATTGATTTAGTGACCGTTTTTTTTGTACCTGACTATCGATAATGGAAAAAATTGACAACCCCGGTTGAAATATACCCCCACAAAATCAACAACTCAGTGATAAATAAAATGCATTTTAAACACAGCTACACAACAGTCTGTTAAGGCCAAACATCTGCCGAACAACCCCACATCACCTCAACTGGCTTGTGCCACTGACTGCGTACAGTAAAAGCTCGATTTAACTACTCTCTGTTCAACAAACTTCAGAATCAACATTTGCTCTTCACTACTTCTTAGACTGCAGTCGACATTACAATTAATGGAAATAATATTTTTAAGTTTTTCTTTGTATTGCTGCTTTTACATACATGTGCTCCTCAGCTTATTGGTGATAAGTTGTTGTACGATATGGTCATTAAGTTGTTTGTAAAAGATAGTGTAAACATTTGGATGTAATGGACTTTTGGAAACCTATTCCCCCTTACTGGTCCATTAAGTAGAGGGTTTTACTGCGTACGTTGCGATGTGTGCGACGAGAGACGATGTGGTACCGAGCGGAATCTCACGTTGTTGTTCGTCTTGTGAATGCACAGCAGCGCACGCACGCGTTGCAGGCAAGAAGGTGGAGTTGAGGTTCCGGCCCATCCGCGAGGCGGTGTCGGAAGAGCCGCTGGACGTGACGTTGTACCTGGAGCAGCTGGACGAGTCGCTGAAGGACAAGGTTCTCGCTCTGCAGAAGGAGAGGTGAGCAGTTTCACCGTGCTGTGGTGGTCGCGCAAGGGCATTTATCTGTATGGTGTGGGCAAATCATACTTGTCAAAATATGTGTTGCTTTGTCGAGTAAAGTAAATTATTTGTGTCCTGTCTGGTGCTGGTGCATAGCAATATGCTTGTTGTTACTGCTGGTTTAAATAGCTGGTGTTCACGTTGACCCGGATCGGCCGGTTGCCCCAAATGGTGTGGATACTGGAGCAGAATTTTGCGAGCGGATGCCCTTCATGATAATAATAATAATTGCGCATCTTAATCGCTTTTCACCCAATGGTCACAAAGCGCTGCACAGAGCTGTGGAGAGAACGGCATGTCAACAAGAACAGCAACATCAGCACAGTTCAACTGAAAGTCAAATAATGGCTATAATTTAGAGAAGAACATTTAAAAAAATTATTGTTCAACAAACAAGGAAGAAATAAATGTTTCCGAGCAGGCGCAGGTCGTCAGCGAGCCATCATCTCAGCATGACAACAGTCCTAGCCAACCTCCTTGAGTGAGACACTTTTTTGTAACCATTGTTTGTCAAGTACCTTCCCCGAGACCTGTTCACCAAGGGATGGGAGACTCTACTAGAAGTGATAGACTCATACTAACCTCTACACCACCGTAAGGTTGCAAGCAATGCGTGGGTTACAGGTGTAAGAATTGATTGTTTTTGTTTTTTTGTACACGTCGTATGTGTTTGGTTTACCCGACCCTTGCAGCCACTAGAGGTACTACTTAACCAAAATGTTTAAAAGCCAATCAGGTCTATAACAAAATCATGACCCTTTAATGTATTCTGTTTGGAGTGATGGAATAGTTACATGCTTACCAGCAATGTTATGTACAGCATGTTTGTGATAAATATTTTTCTTGCGTAAAATGGATGCAGGCAGCACGGTGGCTCAGTGGTTAGCGCTGTCGCCTCACAGCAAGACGGTCCCGGGTTCGAATCTCGGCTCGGGTGCCTTTCTGTGTGGAGCTTGCATGTTCTCTCCCCGTGTCCGCGAAGGTTTTCGCCGGGCACTCTGTTTTTCTCCCACAGTCCAAAAAACATGCTGCTACATAGGTTAATTGGCTTGCAGACTACATTGCCCTCAGTGCTCGGTGATGGACTAGCGTCCCATCCTGGGTATATGGCTGCCTTGCGCCCTGTGTCTGCCAGGATAGGCTCTGGCTCACCGCAACCCTGTACAGGACCAATCGGTTTCTGACAATGAGATCAAAAGAGAAATGAATGCAACCCTAAAAACTTGAAGCTTTCAATCTCAGCTGCTGCCAACCGAATCAATCAAACCATGTGAGAGAAGTACAAACGATGTGCTTTAGGTCTCATTGGACTCTGCAGGCATTAATAATAGTGTCGGTTGTTCTATCCACATGATGCCTTTACTGATTTTCTGCAGCAGATGGATTCTGACAGTGCTGTGTGCCTCTTTGCAGTGACACCGAAACTCAGTGTGAAATTATGCAGGCTATTGTGGAGGTCATTCTGCAGATGGTAAGCGAAATCAACTGGAGTAATATTTGTCATGGTTACAATGCAATATTTACTCACGATCTGGTGGTTCTGTGCTTTCGTCGCTGTGAGAATCTATTTTCTTGTCAATACGTGTTTACACATTTTTTTTGAAAACCTTTCCTTGAGTCCTTGTCGTGCAAACATAGCAAATTCTAATCTATCCGGTATGAAAAAAATCAAGCATTTTTTAAATCCACACTTTTCAGTTTGGTTTAAAATGAATAGTTTTCCTTATTGATTTTGTACGCTTACATGCCCGACAAGACATTGTGGCCTTTGTCCTGACAAACCCTTGAATGGGCAGCTACAATAGACGTGAACAATCTTGATGAATATAAGCGCTGTAATGAAATGTGCCTGATTGTTGTGTCGAGTACTCGGCGGAGAACACGCTGTGCGCGCTGCATTCAGGCTGTCATGCCCGGTCACGTGCTCGTGAATCATGTTCCGTGCGCTCGCGCGCTCGTGTGCGTCATCAGGACGATTTTGACGCGGAGATGGCCTGCCCGCTGGCCTGCTGCCTCATCGAGCTATTTCGCGAGCAGTTTCACGGCGAGGTTCTGCCTGAAGAGATCACAGAGGAGTGAGTGGCTCAGCACAACCCCCCACCCATCCTGCCTCCAAAGATGCAAAGATCCCCCCCCATATAGCCTTAATAGACTGTAGGGTCAAGTGCTGTTAGCGAGCACCTGTGAAGGTCGGCACGGCACACGAGGAGGTGGGTGACCACCACCACGCCACCTTTGTCTCCCCAGTGGCAACATTTACAAACTGCACTAGGTCTTCATTTGAGGCTGAGTCGACCTAGGGGAGGCCCGGGGGACCGGTTCAGAAAATCGTCACTGATGTTGTCCGTGAGTGGGAATCGAACTCGGATCACTGGGTTTTGTCGCCCAGTGTGCTAACCGCTGAGCCACCGCCTTCACTCCCCTCCTGCTCGACCGCTCATCGTTTGTCACGCTGTACCGCCCCAACCCGCCTACGCTCCCCTTCTCCACCACCCACGCCCCGTTTCTCCTGCCCCGTTTCCCCTTCCCCCCCCCTCTTTTTTTCATCACTCGCTTGCATCTCTGGTTACCTCGGTTGCTCTTATGTGATTTTATTTATTCGGAAAAAGATATATCTTTGATAGATGAACACATTATTTCATGTGTGGTATTCATTAAGCATATGTCGTCTATAAGTAGATGCTTATTTACACATGTAGTTGCATATTTGCATATGCAAACATGGTTATGCATATACACGTAATTACACAGGCACATATTTGCGTTGCGTGTTTATATTTCACGAATATTTTTTTCAAAACACTTTTTAAAGCATAAAAATTGGCAGCAGTGAGCTGTGTTATATCTCTGTGCTTTTAATCATTGTCATGTTTAATTGCGATTGTAGACTACGTTTGGATTGTCACGCGCTTTGTGACGATGATGAGCGGCAGCACCTAAATATAAAGTTTTTTTTCTTCCCATAAACGACGGCGCAAATTTTGATGATCGCATTTTTTGCTTACATCCGAGGCGCCTTAGAAAATTTGCCGCATGTTCTTATCGGGATACGTCAGTCCCGTTGTTGGGAAGCGTTGTATGAGCAACTTTTTACATCACTGAGCTCAGAGAGACATTCTCACAACAGGTTCTTGAGAGTTCTCTGCCGTAACGATGAGATAATTTTTTCTTGTGTGCAGTAAGTCCTCTTAGCTGTTTTCCACTAGTGCCAATACAACAGCTCTGATATTTGATTTATATTTTCTGGTGGTAGTGGGTGCTTCATTATGCCTTAACCTTTGTGTGCCCGAACCCAAACAGGAAATCAAAGGTCTCTTATTTAAAGAATGTTTTTTATTCATATTCCTGTCTGCCGCTTCCATGACGCTAAGATAGAAAGCAGTGTTCATCGAAAACATCGCAATGGATTCCGAATATGACATTGTAAAACATAATGGAAATGTATTCAATTTTACTCTTCGGCATAAGCATCCAACACAACTGTTTGAAAGCATTGACATCACTCTCTCCCATCTAATTAGTTTCGCATCGAATATGACGACTATCTTTTCTGTACGTTTTTGCCTTATCACCTTTACCGCAGTCGATATGGCATTGCATCATCTGTAACGTCTTGAGCATGCTAAGTGTTAATCGTGACGCGTTGTGTGTTTTTCTCCCAGGTCTCTGGAGGAGTCCGTCGGGAAACCGATTTATGTGATATTCAGGTAGGTCTCGTCGTTATAGGTCAAACATCAAGCGTATTGTTCAGCTTGAGAGCAGTTCCCCAGTTCAAAGGTGGCGGACTGTTTTTCAAAGGAGGCATGCACGGTCGACAGGAGACTGAACTGCCCGCGTGATTGTGCGCGCGCGTTCGTGCCAGGAACCTGTGTCAGTTTCAAGAAGATGATGACGGCTACAGTGTGCTGCTCACCCTCATGTCCGAGCTTTACCAGAAGCAGCCCAAGATCGGCTACCACCTCCTCTACTACCTTCAAGCCAGGTGGAGGGGATAGCACACTAACTCTGAGCCCATACTCAACACACACACCAGTCTGTATGTTCTGCGCCCATATTAACGGCCGTTTATCCGACCGGTCGTACATATGAACATTCAGTACATCCATTCAGCTTTTTGTTAAGTTCCTTTCAGCAACCATTGTCTTGCATGTCAATACACGGCACACTTCTGCTGGAGATTATGCATGTATGTGCGTTGTATGCTATGATGGTGTACAGCGTCACTGTGGCACTATGGTTAGGCAGTAGATGTTTATTATTATTACAGCATGAAGGATCCAATGAGCTTGCACGATCTAGATGCGAGGTCCCAAGGATACAACAAACGTTTGAACTGACCAACGCAACAGCATATAAAATTACAGTTTAGATGAAACGCTAATCACAATGTAAACCATAACATGCATAGTTCCACAAATTAACAAACAGCACCAAATTGTACAGAAATGAAACCCTAATCACAATCATTACATACATAGTAACATATAAATCTGCACAGCACAAAAATTACCAATAAATCCAATAAATTACTTCGACAAAGAAGTGTAATCATATCATAATCATATACATTTTAAAGCGCCTTTCACCCGAGGGTCACAAAGCACTGCACAGCTATGGACAGAATGGCATGTCAACAGCAAAATCAGAGCACATCAATTAATCAAAAAAATGACTAAGTCAATGAAGGACATCAAATTAAAAAAATAAATTGACAACAAATAAAGGAAGACGTGTTTCTGAACAGGCACAGGTCAACCATGCCATTTCAGGCTGAGTCGACCTAGAGGAAGCCTAGAATTCGTTCATAAAATCATCACTGGGTGTCTTAGCAAGTATCCCTCCTTGACCAACAGGATAACTCAATCGATTAACAATTTGAATAATATTAAGAGGCTTTACTTATTTTAGTATAAAGTTCTTAAAAACAACAAATAAATTGAACCACGGGCAGCCCGGTGACCCAATGGGTAGCGCTGCCGCCTCACAGCAAGAAGGTCCCGGGTTGGAATCTCGGCTCGGGTGCCTTTCTGTGTGGAGTTTGCATGTTCTCTCCCCGTGTCCGCGTGGGTTTTCGCCGGGCACTCCGGTTTCCTCCCACAGCCCAAAAAACATGCTGCCGCGTAGGTTAATTGGCTTGCGGACTTAATCGCCCGCAGTGCCCGGTGATGGACTGGCGCCCTGTGTCTGCCGGGATAGGCTCCGGCTCACCGCGACCCTGTACAGGACTATGCGGTTTTTGACGATGAGATGAGATTGAACCACATCAGAGACACGAAGCTTGCTCTGGTTACAAGGACAATGCATACATTATCAAAGCCTATTGTTTGCATTCTTTGCCACAAACGTGTGTAGTTTTTGCAAAATTGACACTCTACGAAAGGTGTTTATTTCGTATTTTAAAGAAGTCAACACTGCATTGTCAGAAAAATGGTTAATGCCCCTTCTCTATTTCCATCTCTATACAGACTAAACACGCATCCATAATTGGAATCAAGTTCTTTAGAAAAAATTAATTTTTATCTGGTGAATATGCTAATCCCGAAGAAGCCGGCAGGATACGCGTAGACCTTGATTTTCTTTTAATTTACTAATCGTTAATTAATTTGTATAAGTGTAACAGTGCGATGAGAATAAAGTTAAGAAGTGGTTTTCTTAACAAAAGGAAACCGCATATGCAACCATTCAAAACCACCTAACATTTTTTGCAGTTGCAGCTAGGCAGATATTTTTATTCGAAATGGGATCTATGGTGGCTCATTGATGTTAACATATAATAATAATTGCACTTGTATAGCGTTTTCACCCGAGGGTCGCAAAGTGCTGCACAGAGCTGTGGAGAGAATGGCATGTCAGCAACAACAACGATATTTGAACAGCAAATCAGCAGCACCTCTGCACCTCACAGTGTGAAGGTCCTGCCCGAGGCGGTTTGATCCTGCTTCAGGCACCTTTCCATGAGGCATTTGTGTATTCTTTCTCTGTTCTGTGTGGTTTTCCCTCTGGATTCTGCGGTCTCCTCCCACAACTTTAGAAAAAAAACCTTAATTGACAAGATACCATCATAATGTATAGGATGCATTGTCTGGGAGGTTGGCACCGGCTGGTGGCCTGGCTGTCTCCCCTCCACTTCTGCGGTTTTCTGCAGCCCACAGGAACTTCTCGTTGAAAGACACTACGTATATATAGATAGGTAGATAATAATATGTGTATTATTGCAGCAGAAAATATAAATACTATTTCTGATGTGCACATATTCATTGAGTTTTGAAGGTATGCATTCTCAGAGGCATGAGGTAACCTGCAGAGAGGGAGAGGAGTCGAGCCACTCGATCAACCAGGGACAGCCCACTAGACACTGCATCCTGTAATATGATGTTATCGGCCCATATCATTATTATTATATCAATGATAACTCATTACTTTTATATAGCGTCCTTCACTCAGAGACACCAGTGCTTCACAAAACAGAGGTGGGGGAAGGCAGCCTGCACTGACAGCTTGCGCTAACTCTCCAGACACTGTATCCCTGTGTGTTATGATGATATCGGCCACTTAATGAGTTGTATTTTTTGTTGTGGGAGGCAACCGCAGAACCCAGAGTAAACCCGCGCAAAACGGGAATCGAACTACCTCGGACAGGACCTACATACACTTGAGGCGCAGATGTTACCACTGCATAGCCACCCTGCCACTGCGTGTCTCAACACCAGTACTGTAAATATTTGGCCTTCTGAATGTTTTAAAATAAATGTTGCGCGAGCGGAGACGAGCTCCGTGTGGACGGACGCTCCTCTGAAAATGGCTTTGTCGAGAGAGCGATCATTTCCCGCATTCCAGCAAAGCGGCGGAGGGAAAGACGGCCGTGTACGAGTCGTTTGCACAGTCAACGCAGCTGGGCGACATCTTCACGTGCCTCATGCTGGACATGAAGGCCTGCCAGGAGGACGACGTACGGCTGCTGTGCTACCTCGTGCCGCCCATCTACACCAAGGTCGGCACGGCGCCGGACGCGCAGCGATCTCCTCCCGGCTGCTCGAAGGATTGTCACAGTTGTTGTTATTGTTAATTATTCTTATTTAACAGACACCCTTATCCAATTCACGTTCTCAACCCAATTCGATAACCTAGTGTTTATTCAGGTGTGCGCAGGATGGTGGAGCAGTGAGTAGTGCTACTGTCTCACAAGGAAGTTTTGATTCTGGGTTTGATTCACCCCTTGGGTACTTTTCTTTGTAAAGTTTTATGGCTGCACCTTTACCTTTTTTGAAACTCTTCATCTGCACTGATTTTGAGAGGGATGTTTGTGGATAGGGCGGCGCGGTGGCCCAGTGGTTAGCGCTGACGCCTCACAGCAAGAAGGTCCCGGGTTCAAATCTCTCGGCTCGGGTGCCTTTCTGTGTGGAGTTTGCATGCTCTCCCCGTGTCCGCGTGGGCTTTCGCCGGGTACTCCGGTTTCCTCCCACAGTCCAAAAGCATGCTCCTGGATAGGTTGATTGGCTCGCAGACTAAAATTGTCCCGCAATGCCCGGCGATGGACTGGCGTCCCGTCGTCGGGTGTATTCCTGCCTTACGCCCTGTGTTTCCGGGATAGGCTCCGGCTCACCATGACCTTATATAGGATTGAGCGGTTTCAGATAATGAGATGAGATGTTTGTGGATAAACAAATTAGTGGTTGAGAGGAGTTAACCTATTATCATCGTGCTAACTCCTCTAATTCACAGATTTATCTGTGGATAAATTGAAAATCCTGTGTGAACTCATGAGCTTTCTCTAGTAGAGATCCTTCTGCCAGCATTGGCGTGAGGAAGTAATTGCACGGCTAAAAGTTTTCTTTGTACATCAGCCAAATGTAACATTAGTGAATCCTCAGCATATAAATAAATCATAAATAATTAATACTTATGCAGGATTTGATGTACATAGCAGGTCCGTTATTGCTGACACGCATTCGTACACTTTCAGCATGTGTCTGCTGAGTGTCAAGCGATGTTTGAAACGCACTGTCGCTTGTGGGAATGCACCGAGCCGTGTGACGTTCAGCAGATCCCAGCATGGTTGCCGCAGCCTGTGTTATTTTCGGGCTTTTGTTTATGTAAGCGTGAATGCGCTTATGGTTTATCGAATCGTTCCGTGTACGGTGGCTGACACACGTTTCCGTTTCCCTTCCTGCAGTTTGACGATGTCGCACTGGGAAACAGCGAGCTGCTGAACATGATTGTGGCCGCTATCGACTCGTTACAGGTAAGCAGCGGGAAACCAGTTGTAGTTTTGTGCGGCATGGTGTCTATGCAGCGGCAATGTCTGCGTCTCACAGGACAAATATCCTGTCCCTCCGTCCCCCCGTCCCCCCAAGGCAGTTCGATTCCCGTCTCGCACGCCTTTTTGTGCGGAGCCTGTGTGTTCTTCCCCTGTTCTGTGTGGGTTTACGCAGACTTCTCCGGTTTCTTCCCATGACCAGAAATTATTTGTCCATTGGCCGATAACGTAATATATAGTACGCAGTGTCTGGAAAACGTTTGCACCGGCCAATTGCCTGGCTGCCTTTCGTTTTGCTTGCCGCTCTTCGGTTTGCTCACACCTGAGTCATTCTCTCTGCGACGTTGAATGAATACTGTGCGCAGTATACATTTCACTTGATAATTGAATTCTTATTTGGAATCTGTAAGTAGATGTTTGTAAAATGCTGCCATTGGTCATTTGCACGAGCCGGACAATTGGGAAATGAGTTTGCGCTGGTGCACATGTGGGAGAAAGGCCGCCTGACTTAGGTGAGGTTGAGGTTGCTTTTAAGTCAAATGCATTTTCTGTGGTGACCGGTGGATTGATGGAGCCACTCTGTCGAGCGGCTTTCACATAAATAAAAAAGCACGCGCACTGAATCGCAACGCTGTGTGACTCACAGGGCAAGCTGTCGATACAAATGAATAATGTGCGTGGGAGTACAGGATTATTCCGCAGCAAAAACAGAGTTGAATGAATGGTTAGGACAGTTCCTTTAATCCATTCATGAAACCATGCCCCATATCATCTGATCATTAATCATTTATACTCTGTTTACGTTATTGAAGCTCTTTTATGAATTGTGAGTTTCAACCAAACATACTTTGCATGTATATATATATATCTTAATTCGATTTATAATTATTTGTTAAATTTGAAACCTGCCAAACTTGTGCATTTAAATAGCAAAATTGCTCTCAACCACAATACTGACAGCTTATTTCTTTCATTGTTAATGTGTTTCATATTGATCCAGGGCTTTTAAGAACACATTGATGGTTTTTATTTTATACACTCATAGTAGTGGGTTTATGATCACTCAGAGGATGTGCTCATTTATTTTTAGGGTCTGCACTTCTTAGAAATCCTAACGGCTGACCGCAGGGAGCCGCTGCTATTGAAAAATAATGCAGTAGACAGCGCTTTGTTCTAATTATTATTTCATAATGTTTTTCCAGCCTCTTTGGCACAATTGAGGCACCACTCACACAGCCACGCTACAGCAGAATCAGCTGATGCGGGAGAACATCACTGAGTGTCGAGTAATACGGAAACGATTTATGAGTTTGGGTGGCAGGGTAGTGCAGTGGTAATGTCTGCACTTCACAGAAAGAAAGTCCTGCCCTAGACAGTTCAGTACCCACCTCGGGCACCTTTCTATGTGGAGTTTGATGTGCTCATCCCATTTTCTGTGGATTTCCTCTGAGTTCTCCGGTTTCCTCCCACGATTAAAAAAACATTCCTTCATTAAATTGGCTCAAAACATAATATATTGGAAATGATGTCTAGCCGTTTAGCACCAGCTTACCGCCTGACTCCTCCACCCTCTGCGGTTTCCTTGCACCTCCGTTTCCGTGTCTCATCCATGACTTGGTGTGGAATTTGTGTGCTTCAATGAATGTTATTCTTATGGGTGTTTCACGAATTCAAGTGTTCCACAAAAAGAGGGGGTTCCCAAAGTGTGCTGGATTGTAGACAAGCGACACCACTTGCAACCGTAAGCCACGTGATGTGCGATGCCAGGCGCATCACATTTGTGGAAATGTAGCAAGAGTTCACTCGCACATGTCTCGTGAAATATCAGTCCCGATGTATGTCGCGAGATAGTGGTATGGAGATTAATAAACACCGTTCCTTCTCTCGCCTTCACGACGTTTAACTTCCCACATTGGAGGTATCATCTTCTGCTCTCCTTCGTGGCGTTCGCTAAGGAGAGGGGAGGAATGCTCAACGTGGCTGTCCTGAAAGAACAGCTCTTGAGATCAATTACCATCGAGCCGCGAAAATCTGGATCATTACATTAATGAACACAGCTTAGTTGGTGGGTTATTGGTGAGGAGAGTATTTGAAATATGTTGCTGGTATTGCTTTCCTGTCTCCAGCTGCAGGAGATGGTTTGTCAGGTGATGCTGGGAAACCTGGTCATGTTCCGTAAAGATTCTGCACTCAACGTACTGAGTAAGTACCGTGTTAATAGTTCACCAATACTCCGTGGAGCAGAGCATAAAACAGATGCCATGTAATGACTGGATTACAAATGTAACACGATTCGGTTAACTGTGAAATCTATTTAACAGCATCCTTCCTCGCTTGTTTGACACCTGCTTAAACAGTTTCCTAAAGCCGGTCAACAACAGAAATGTTGCAAGTTACTTAGCCTGTCATTTCATGTGCAAGATTGCCAGAGCACAACATTTCATCTGCTACAGTATATTCAGCATTGATTTTCAAAGTGAAGACAACACTACACCACAATATATATTAATGGAAAATTGCTGCCAAAAGCCTAAATATCAATTTAAAAACACAAAACGTGAGGCACAGCACATAACAGATTTGCAGGCGCTCGCTCCTGACACTTAAGCGTGTTTAGTGGGGGCAGCAGTATTTTCCATCCTATTCGCAAATCACTCTTAGTAAGGGGGCGCTTCCAGAGAGCGGCTGCACCACTGTGGGAAATCAGGTGCTCGCTCGCCACTTCTGTCCAAAGCGTTGGAATCCCTGCGCTCTGGAAGTGTCGTGTGGTGGCGCAGGCGTTTGCTTGCCATTTCGTTTTGTGCTTTCTTGCTTTGGTCATTTTGGACGTTTGTGGTGTCACAGGAATCTCGCATCTGAAGCTGGCAAGCTCTCTAGGTAGTTTATTCTTCAATAATAAACATCTTTGTATCTATGTAGCGAGGGATTGCGCGCTGGAGCTTCTCTGTGTTGATTCGGCGGTGCGAGATGCATCCACGCATGTGGTAACGGTTGGTTGATGAGCTCGAGCGGCGGAGTCTCCTCCAGATCTCTCAGGCCCCCGAACGCCGAGGGGTAGGCGATGATCAAATTGATGATGTAGCTCATGCATATACATCAGCACTAGAAGCCTGCTCGGCTGCTATTCGCAGTAACAGCATTCATTTAAATAGCATGCCGAATAAACGTATACCTGACGATGTGAAATTATAACTCGTAACAGTAAAAATGTAGCGATGCATCCATTCATCTATTCATTTTCGGAAATCCACTTTTCTCGGTCAGAGTGACAGGCAGCATCGGGTGATGAGCACTATAGAAGTGCAGTTATTATTAATTTCAAATGTTAAGCATATGACACATGCGTTAAGTTTCGTGAGATGAAATCTATGTTTTGATGATTGCTTACAAAAGCTGCTGTTTGGTATAGCCATGCCAATCGCGCCTCCTCTCAGCACGGCTATCCCAAAAGAGCAGCTTTTGGAACCAGTTATTATGCATTGAACCATGAAAACCTATATCAGTACAACTTAATGCTTTCTTATTCTTATATGTTGTGCTTAATGGGCTTCCATGGCCCCTGTAGAAATTACAGGCATAAAATGTAGTCACGGTAAAAAAGATACACTTAATCTTGAATGGAATCACAGTATGCAATCGCGACAATTCACCAGTTCACACAGTGGTGGTGGAGGTTAGGCGCATTACTGTGGAGCTTTTTGGAAGAGCTATTCTATAAAAGTGCTTGATATATGTGTATTCGTTTGTTTGCCATTTGAATTCCATTGTGCCTTGCTTTAAAATGTATTATGATACAATTGAAATGGAATTCAAAGAATACAAGCATAATTAGCCCAGCATCTCAATGTGCATTACAGTACCCGTCGCAGCAGTGGGATGACGTTGCAGGGAAATAGTGAAAGGTGTTTTTCTTGAAAGTCAGCAGTGAACTAAGATAACTCAATTATTTAGTGACTTATCGTCATCACGTGCCCTCGTTGGCGCGACAGTAACCTGGCACTGCGGAGGCGAGGGATTCGTGGATCACCCAACTTCGGCCGTTCCAGTCATTGTACCCTAACAGTGGCAGCAAGTGTATTAAACATCGCGAAGGAGAGCGACAGGGACACTCGACATTGCTATCGTGAAAAAAACAGCTGCGGAGGACATTTCTCATCGAGCCATTAAAACCTTTTTAGTTATGTATTAATATCCATCCGTTTCCAACTGTGTGGGGATAGAGGGTCACTGCCACCCCCCCTCACGGCTTTCTCCAGCTACTCAGGTTTCTCTTCTCACATGTATGAGCATTAATGAATTTGGCCAAACATCCCAATATAGTTCCAACTGACCTTGGGCAATTGTTACCGGTTCTGGCTGCCTTCCCGTTTGCCTGTGTTTTTCCACATATCTGAGTCTAATGGAAACTGCGTGCTACAAGTGCATGTATTTTTTCTTTGTGCGGTCGGCCACATCGATCTGAGCTTGTAGTGCTTGAACGAGCCGGCGTAATAATGCCCTGCGACGTATTGTGAGCTCAGCGTGCAGTGTTCTGTACCGCAGCTGTAGCTTCTGACCCAATAGTTGTGCGTCAAGCACAGTCCTGTCGCTCTGAATTTTAATCATTTTATTTCAGCGACTGCCGAGGGTTTAGGATGTGCCAGGGCAGTGGACGGAATGTGTGCATCCATAAAAAAAACCAATTACGCTATTGTCTCGTTTCTCCGAGGATGGTTGATGGGATGAAGTGACTCCTGCCGTGCAGATTAAAAAATTCGCTGTATTATTATAATCGGCCCCTCGTGGAACAATTCAAGGGGAGGCTATAGCTGCAGCTTTATCCATTTATGCTTTTTGCATAAGAACCAAAGAAGATGCACTACTTAGCGTCATGCTGCGCCCTGCGGATGGTATGTTTTCGAGATGTGCAAGGGGCCTGCTTTCAATGCCCAGATTGCCTGCAATGAATAAAGCAGTCGGCTATGAGCGATGGGGGTTTGTGCTCAGAGAAGGGGTAGCACCATGTCTACAGTATCACACTTGCACTTGCTCAGGCAGGCTTATCCTTTCAGAGAAGGGCAAAGCGTTGCCATGGAAACAGACACCTTTGTCTCCTCTTAACCGATGCTATCTGCGTGTAATAACCTGTAGCGAGCCCGAAGCGTTCCTGCAAAACATTTGCAGATGGGAACATACGTAGTTCCTTAGCAACGCACAGATGATCTCGTCACCGGGCAGAGGTGGCAGTAGACGAGGCGACGTGAATGGTTGAGGAGCCAGTGGCTCGTGCCGACAGCCGCGTTAACATGGGGAGTGTCTACGCGCTGATAATGAGCGGAGCAATGACGATAAATGGGATCTTGGCTAATCGTTGTGCACCGAATAGGCCTTCGGTCGACAGCAGTCGACCCCCGCGACGCGACCACCAGACTCTGAGCCCGTTGCGAGGCGTTACGGGGCGAGTGGCGGTGCGTTACCACCACCGTGTGGCCGCGCACGTCATGTGTGCAGCATTAGCTGCTGTCTGTAATGACTCCTCATTCGCTTCCCCTGATTGACTGCCGGGATGATTTCATCATTGACAAATCAATTATCTTGCTCACATTAAATGCATGCACTGAATTGTGAAGGTAAGGTTAAATTATTTATGATTCGTGCAAATTGTCGAATTTGTGGTGAGTGCAGCCACTGTCTGAGTCACCCTGACTTCAGGCCCTGTGATAGAAAAGTGCAAATTGAATGCAAATGTTACCTTTATTTTAATGAAAGGAACAAGGCAGATAAAGTGAAATGGAAAATGCAAACTATACAGAGCAAATGAGGCAAAACTAATTTATTCTTGAGTGCAATTGTGATCCCAGATTGTGATGGTTCTTAGAATTGTTGGAGAGGTAAATCGTTATGTGCTGACCAAATGCCAACTTCTTCTATTAAGCCAAATCTTTCAATCAAATCTTATTTTCTTTGTGTTCACGGACGTAAAACGTTCGAGTACTAACTCTGCATAACTTATTTTGAAGCAGACATGTTTTTTGCGTATGACCTTCATAACCTGCTTGTGCAGTGTACATAGCGGCAGTAGTGGTTATAATATTATGGTTTTCTTTACCCAAGAAAGCTGGGGGGTATTGGCACACAGAGCTCCCCTGCCATCTCTACTCATTGATTGATGTGATGCCTCCCTTGAATGGGGACAGCGCAGCCTGGAGCATGAGCTGCGTCTGTTTGGGAAGGGAGGCAGATTAATGACCGCTGAATGGTTGCACCGAGCTGGGTCTGCGTCCATGAGTCCGCGCAGACCCGATTGAGCCTTACCAGCAACATTCTTTCACTTAGTGGTATAAGTAATAGTGGAGGGCCTGGACTCTACCTTATCTCGTCAGATCTCGTAAGCTAAGAGGGGTTTACCCCGGATAGTGTTTGCATTAGCGACCACCATAAATAACAGGAGCTATAGATGGCCGGGTTGTTTTGTAAATAGCAGTGTGCAATGCAGTACAATCGTACTCTACTCCACCATGCCCATGAGGATACTATCCACCTTGACGAACCCACACTGGCTCACGACGATAATGAAGTTCTGGTTAGGAACCAATTGCTTTACCACAGATATAAGAACAGCATTCTAAGCTTGGACAGATTTGCACTTTGTTTAGTAGTAATAGCTGTAGATTGTTCAGAGTTCAAAAAGGCTATGGATGTTTGTTTGCGCGCCGCACGCATCTCCCTTTACCGTGTGGACCTCAGCCACGAGCCTGCAGTGGGAGACGTTCGAGCAGTACTGCACCTGGCAGCTCTTCCTCGCCCACGGCATTCCCATCGAGACCGTGGTGCCCATCCTCCAGCACCTCAAGTACAAAGGTAGGTTTACATCCCCCGGAGTTAATTGCGCACTCGCACACCACTGGGAAGCAAGCCACTGTGCTCAGATTCCCATAGGAGCCTTAACAAGGCCAGGCCACCACCAGTCGGGTATGTGGTCTGATTTAAATAGCTCCCTTTCACAATGGAACTCTGCTGAGAGCAGCCTAGCAGGGATTGAGTCTGCTTTGCCATGGTTCAGGAGACAGGGTAACTGGACTGATAATTGCACGTCCTATGTATGTCGTTTGCATCTTGTTTTTTTTAGGATTAATTTTGTTTGATTTTTTTTCTCTCATTACGCCATCTGCGTCGCGTTGTCATATAATGAAGACATTTTCACTCAAAACTCATAGCTTCACAGTCTATGACAGACACCTGTTCTATGCACGATGGTTGACGATCCATGGAGTGTCCACGACCAACTTGGCTTACCTTTGGAGAAGCTGATGAGATCGGGAGCCTTTCTGATGGCTTAGTCATTGGCATGAACACATATGGCTGCCTTTTATGGAGAACGAGATAGATGTTTAATTTTTTTATTTTCTCATAGCCGGGTTTTATTTTTTTTGGGGAATGAGCCCCACGACTCAGCCGATGCGTTGCCTTGCAGATCACCCAGAAGCGCTCTCCTGCCTGCTGCTGCAACTCCGGAGAGAAAAGTAGGTCTTGCGTGAAATTACATTCTCAGTTGCTTGCCACCTACCCCCATGCGCGCGCACACTATTAGGAGACACTTAAAGTCCTCATGCTGCTGCTCGTTGCATTATCCAAAGACGTTGGTTGTGATAAAAACAGATTATTTATAAAAAATGAAAGGCTTTGTTGTGAATTTTGAATACTGAGTGTGACCTGTGTTGTCTGGTATTCCTTATAATTCTTGGGCTGCCTTGCAAAACAACTTGGCCACCTCAGTGGGATCTGGGATCTCAAGTAGTTCAGTGGGATTTTGGTTCGGTGGAATAGGATCTTAAGTAACAATTTTCGTGGCTTCACTACAATCTCAGTTGAATTCAATGCAACCTTCAAGAGGAGAAAAAAAGCCCTTTTGTTATTTGGGTTCTGCCATCTTTCACTTTTGTTTTTTTTAAACAGATAAAGGGCACTTTAATTCGAAGGCTTTCGTGACCAATATTATCAATGAAATCCATTTTTTTGGGTCAGGTCACGTAAAAAGTTTATAGATTATAAAATAGTGTCGTTTAA